>CM035109.1:9539931-9790592 GCA_020205505.1 Panax japonicus | reverse complement strand
GTACTGAAGATATCTTGGGAGAAGTTCCAGGAGCTGTTCAACGACAAATATTTTCCCGAAAGCATTCGCCACATGAAGGAGGTGGAATTTATCAAGTTGGAACAAAACAATATGACCGTGTCGCAATACGAGGCAAAATTTGCGGAGTTATCACGGTTTGCGTCCCACTTGGTGGATAATGAAGAGAGAATGGCGCGAATGTTTTTAAGAGGTTTGAAGCCGGAGATACGTCAACATCTTATTTCTCATAAACTGTGTTTGTATTCAGATGTTGTAAATAGGGCTCAGTTGGTGGAGCGCGATAACGAGTCAACTCAACTAAAAGAGAGCAGCCGGCAAAATTATAATACCAGCGAGAGTGGTCATCGAAGCGGTGACAACAAGCGTGGAGGGAATCAGCAGGCCAGAAATGGTTACCACTTCGGTGGTAATCAGGGCCAAAACAATAAGAATGGACATTTCAAAAAGAGGAGATTCAACAATGATGGAAAGACGTCAGCACCAGCACCCGTTGTTAAGGAAGGAGAAAGACCACCGATCATATGCTTCAAATGCGGAGGGGAGGGACACATCAGTCCAAATTGCGCGATGCCGTCCAAAGCATGTTATAATTGTGGAAGAGAAGGTCACTTGGCCCGATTTTGTCGTTTACCAAAGACAAATTCAGCTAGGATGGAGGCACCAAAGGCCGTCCCAGAAAGGTCAAAGCCAGTAGTGCAAGGGAGAGCGTTTGTTGTGACCTCCCAGAAAGCAAGGAACCCGAATGAGGTCATCACGGGTAAGCTTATCATAAACTCTAACGAAGTCTATACTTTATTTGATACCGGTTCTACCCATTCTTTTATTTCTCCTACTTGCGCTCATCGATTAAATTTGACTCCGGAGAAATTAGACTTTGACTTATCTGTGGAAACTCCGTTGGGAGAAACTTTCATGACATCCACTGTTTATAAGTCTTGTTTGGTTCAAATCGGTACCCTCACATTACCTGTAGATCTTATTTCATTAAAAATACTTGCATTTGACGTGATTCTAGGGATTGATTGGTTAACTACTCATCATGCAAAAATTGATTGTTTCCATAAGGTTGTTAGCTTTCATATTCCTAATCAACCTATTATCCGAATTCAAGCGACCAAACCATTAAAATCAATCACGATCATCTCAAGCCATAAAGCTATTCGTTTATTGAAAAACGGATGTCAAGCTTTCTTAGCTCATGTCACAGATTTAAACAAAAATACGTCAGTTTTGAACGATATTTCTATTGTTAATGAATTTCCTGACGTATTCCCCGAAGAACTTCCTGGCCTACCCCCAGAGCGTGAGATTGAATTTTGTATCGACCTTGAACCCGGTACAAAACCCATTTCTAAAGCCCCATATCGAATGGCTCCTATTGAACTTCAGGAGTTAAAAACCCAGCTGCAAGAATTGTTAGACATTGGTTTTATTCGTCCTAGTACTTCTCCTTGGGGTGCTCCTGTTCTATTCGTGAAGAAGAAAGATGGGAGTATGCGACTTTGTATTGATTATCGGGAGTTGAATCATGTCACCATCAAAAATAGGTATCCATTGCCACGAATTGATGATCTATTTGACCAGTTGCAAGGAGCCAAATTCTTTTCAAAGATCGATCTTCGTTCCGGGTATCACCAATTGAAGATTAGAACCGATGACATTCCAAAGACGGCTTTCAGAACTCGGTACGGACATTATGAATTCCTAGTCATGTCCTTTGGATTGACTAATGCTCCTGCTGCCTTCATGGATATGATGAACCGAGTATTCAAGGAATATTTGGATCACTTTGTGGTCGTCTTTATTGATGACATCCTTATTTATTCCAAAAGCCGTGAAGATCATGAGCAACACTTGAGGCTGACACTCCAAAAGCTTCGTGAATATAAGCTTTATGCCAAGTTGAAGAAATGCGAGTTCTGGCTTGAGGAAGTAGCATTCCTTGGGCACGTGGTATCAAGTCATGGAATATCTGTTGACCCAGCAAAGATTGAAGCTATTCAAAGCTGGGAGCAACCTAAATCAGTGACCGAAGTACGTAGCTTTCTCGGTTTAGCTGGTTATTATCGAAGATTCGTGGAAGGATTTTCTCGAATCGCTACTCCATTGACTCAGCTAACTCGGAAAGATACAAAGTTCGGTTGGAGCGAAGAATGTGAGAAGAGTTTTCAAGAACTCAAGAGGAGACTCATTTCAGCACCTGTTCTAACAATACCATCTGGCTCGGAGGGATTTGTCATCTACAGTGATGCTTCGGGCAAAGGGCTGGGATGTGTTCTCATGCAACATGGAAAAGTCATAGCCTATGCCTCGCGACAACTCAAAGAATATGAGAGGAATTATCCTACTCATGATCTAGAGTTGGCAGCTGTTGTCTTTGCACTTAAAATTTGGAGGCATTACTTGTATGGGGAGAAAGTGGAGATCTTTACGGATCATAAAAGCCTCAAATATTTCTTTACTCAAAAGGAACTCAACATGCGACAACGACGTTGGCTTGAACTGTTGAAAGATTATGATCATACCATCCAATACCATCCTGGAAAAGCAAACGTGGTAGCTGACGCATTGAGTAGAAGATCACATGCAAGTACGAGTGCGATATTGTCAACGCAAGGGCCCATTTTGTGCGACTTGCAAAGGATGGAGATAGAGTTAAAGACTCCAGGGACGCATGTGACCATGGCAAATATACGAGTAGAACCGACTTTAATTGATAAAGTTAAAGCTGCTCAAGCTACAGACCTGGAGCTGATGCGTATGAGGAAGAAAGTGCAAGAAGGTGTTATGCCGGAAGCAAGAATCGATGAAGAAGGAATACTTCGAGTCAACTCCAGACTTTGTGTTCCTAACGACCCTGATTTAAAGTATAAAATCATGATGGAGGCGCACAATACACCGTTTGCAATCCATCCTGGAAGTACCAAAATGTATCATGATATTCGTCATACATTTTGGTGGAGCAATATGAAGAGAGAGATAGCGTTGTTTATCTCAAGGTGTTTAACTTGTCAACGAGTTAAAGCGGAGCATCAAGTACCAAAAGGTCCATTGCAACCACTTGAAATTCCAGAATGGAAGTGGGAGCACATTACCATGGATTTTGTTACTGGTCTTCCTAAGGTTTCTCAAGGCATAGATGCGATTTGGGTCATTGTTGATAGATTGACCAAGTCTGCTCATTTCTTACCGATACGAGAAACTTATACATTTGAACGTCTTGCTCGTATGTACATAAACGAGATTGTAAGACTGCATGGTATGCCGGTATCCATAGTTTCTGATCGAGACCCAAGATTTACTTCACGATTTTGGGTTAGTTTGCAAAAAGCTATGGGCACAGACTTACGATTTAGCTCGGCATATCATCCTCTGACGGACGGACAGTCGGAGAGGACTATTCAAACTCTCGAAGATCTATTAAGACTCTGTGTCCTTGATTTCAAGGGAAGTTGGGACAAGTTCTTACCATTGGTGGAGTTTTCCTACAACAACAGTTATCAAGCAAGTATTGGCATGGCTCCATTCGAAGCGTTGTATGGAAGAAAGTGTCGTTCTCCAGTATGTTGGGATGAGGTGGGTGAAGCAACGTTGTTGGGACCGGAGTTGGTACGAATAACTACGAAAAAGATTCAAATGATTCGACAACGTATAAAAACTTCACAAAGTCGACAAAAGAGTTATGTTGATCTTCATCGAAAGGACGTGGAATTCAATATAGGAGATCATGTGTTGTTACGTGTTACTCCATGGAAAGGAGTTACAAGATTTGGAAAGAGAGGAAAACTTAATCCTCGGTTCATCGGTCCATTTTTAATCCTCGATCGAATAGGAACTGTGGCCTATAGACTCGCTTTACCGCCAAGTATGTCTCGTGTTCATAACGTTTTTCACATATCCATGTTACGAAAATATGTGAAAGACCCGAACCACATTATTGAGTTAGAACCGGACGAAATAGCGGAAGATTTGACGTATGAAGAGATTCCTGTTCAAATCTTGGATAAGAAGGAACATATTTTACGCTCCAAGGTTATACCTCAAGTCAAAGTTTTGTGGAGAAACCACGATGTTGAGGAAAAGACTTGGGAGTTAGAATCTGAAATGAAATCAAGGTATCCTTACCTCTTTGACATACCAGGTACGTACCCTAATTTCGAGGGCGAAATTTCATAAGAAGGGGAGGTTGTAAGACCCCAGTTTTTATAAATAAAGATGAAATTTTTATAATTATTATTTTTGAATATTATGGAATAAATTTGATATAATAGTTGTGGGTAATATTTATAAATTTTGCAAAGTACGCAAGTTGTTATAAAATATTCGTTTGGTCGGGGAATATTCTTTTTGTCGGGGAATATTTGTACGACGGCACAATCATTGGTGGACCCCACAACGTTAGAAAACGACAAAATTATCTTTCTATAAAATAACGGCGGAGGTGTTACCGTTAAAACTGTTGAACTACTCGGTAGTAAAAGTACAGTAATACGCGTTGTTGCATAGTAGCACACGGTATTGATTATTGATGCTTACGTAAGAAGTCACTCAGCTATACTCAATTATTGCTACAGTAATTGCTGCATCATATCTCTTATATTATTGATTCAATTATTGTCACAGTATCATCTGTATAATATGTTATATTATTTAAATAATAATTGAGACCACAAGTTATAACTGAGTAATAATTGTTGAAAGATTAAATATGTTTTGATTAAAAATAAAATGATTTCTGGTAATTTTTATTCAATCCTTGATGTATATAAAGAGTCTATTATGAGACGTTGGTGATAAGTTTAATTATTTATGGGGGGCCATATGTCGTCATCTAAGAGTCTCTTTCGTAAATAGTAATTATTTTCGTAAATAGTAATTATTTTCGTAAATGGTAATTATTTTCGTAAATAGTAATTATTTTCGTAAATGGTAATTATTTTAGTAATTACCTTCGTAAATAGTAATTACCTTCGTCAATAGTATTTACCTTCGTCAATAGTATTTACCTTCGTAAATAGTAATTACCTTCTTCAATAGTAATTACCTTCGTCAATAGTAGTTGTCCCTTCAATATTACCAAGAGTTAATTGCCTCTTCGGTGTTCCAAGGGTTAATTGCCCCTTCGTAAATAGTAGTTGTCTCTTCAATATTACCAAGAGTCATTTTGACCCTTCGTTAAGACCAAGAGCCACCCTCAGTTTTTCTATAAATAGAAAGCTCATTCCTTCATTATTTCTTACGAATTCGTTCAAGCTATAGAGAGAGAAAGTATAGAGAATAAGAGAGAAAGAGGAAGAGTTTTCTGCTACTTCACTTATATCCAGTTCTTCTAAGGTAGGGAATATTATTTGTTGTACTTCTTTCTTCTTGAAGAGAACCTATGTTATTCCATTTTTGTTACTCTGTTGGAATAACCTGTAAAAGTGGCATACCCTATACATGACCCGTATACGCGGTATACCCTATACTTGGTGAAATCCTTACGTGATTCCATTTCTTCTTATTCTGTTGGAATAACCAGTATACGCGGACTACCCTATACTTGGTGACATCCTTCTATTACTCTGTTGGAACATCCTGTCTGTGTGTTTTACACCGGACCTGGTTCCGTCTTTATTATTCTGTCGGAATATCCTGTCTGCGTGTTTTACACCGGACCTGGTTCCACCATTTACTATTCCGCATTTATTATTCTGTTGGAACATCCTGTCGGTGTGAATTTCACCTGACCTGGTTCCGTTATTATTATTCTGCTGGAATAACCTGTTTGTGCGGTCTCTATCGCATGCATGGTGATATCTTTTGTTATTATATTCGATATTACTTAGCTGATCAAAATTCTGACTTCTATACTCCATGAAATTAGTGGAATATTCTTGATATTTGCGCTTCATCCAGTATCTTTTCATGGAAATATTCTTCTGGACATTCTTGAATTTTACACCACAAAACAGTATCGTGTTGACAATTTGGAAGTTAATAATTTCTGGATAAAATAATTCTTGAACTTGTTTTATTTAATTCTTATATCATTGTCATCATCCTCATGTTTATATTTTTGAAAGTCATCTGTGGCCTGTAGAGCATGAATGGACTTGGTATGATTATGACCAGGGATTGTTCGGTGTAATCATGACCGTAATGTTACAAATGATGTGGTAAAAGTCTCATTTGCCGTAGCGCATTGATGGACAGTTGTTGGCATGATCATGACCATTAATGAATACACAAATATTCTTGGCCGTAGTGCATGAATAATTGTGGTCGTGATACTAAAGAATATCCTTAGCCGTCGTGCAGGGGTGATTCGATGATGTGGAATATTTATTAAGCTGAGTCTCAGCTATAACGATGATGAAAAACCTTTTAAATCATAAAAGATAGTAGATTTTATTTTCTACTTGACTCTTTTAATGGATTGCTGGTTCCGCTGCAGTTAAACTTGATGTTTATTATATTTTATCAGTTTAACACTGTTGAAGGCTAATGATAAATTATTCTGCATTATCTTAGTCATAATATTTCTTACTGGGCTAGTTGAGCTCACCCTTTCTTTCACTGTTCTCTTCAGGAAATGAGAATATAGCTGGGACGAGTCGGGGAACGGAGTGATGGACCAGAGAATAGTATTAGTAGTCCTCACTATTCTGTTAAATAGTGTGACAATAATTGTATTGAGGACACCTTTTGAGTTTGTATGCTCTCTAGTAGACAATAATTGTATTCAAACTCACAGTTATGTTTTGTCGTATTGTACACGACAGTTGTATTAGTAAGTTGTATTTGAATTCTGTACCATGTATCTGACGACTCAAGATGGGTGATGTATACCTAATTTTGGGGGCGTCACACTACAGGCCAAGGATATTCTTTAGTATCACGACCACGAATTATCCATGCACTACGGGCCAAAGATAATCGTGTTTTCATCAACGGTCCTGATCATGCCATAAAACAATTCATCTTTGCACTACGGCCGAAGAGAATCCATAGCCATAATCATACCAAAAACTGTCCATCAATGCACTACGGACCAATGAGGACTTTTAATTTTCACATCATTTATAACATTACGGTCATGATTATACCGAATAATCCCTGGTCATAATCATACCAAGTCCATCAATGCACTACAGGCCACAGATGACTTTTAACATAATATAAACATGAGGATGATGACAATGATATAAGAATTCAATAAAACAAGTTCAAGAATTAATTTGTCCAAGAACTACTAACGTCCAAATTGTCAACATGATACTGCTTTGTAGTGTAAAATTCAAGAATGATCAGAAGAATATTTCCATAAAAAGATACTGGATGAAGCGCAAATATCAAGGATATTCTACTAATTTCATGGAGTATAGAAGTCAAAACTTTAACCAACTGAGTATAATAAAGAATGGAATAACAAAAGAAATCACCATGCATGCGGTACTTCGCATAGGCAGGTTATTCCGACAGAATACTAAATAACGGAACCAGATCAGGTGAAATTCACACCGACAGGATGTTCCAACAGAATAATAAATGCGGAATAATAAATGATGGAACCAGGTCCGGCGTATAGCACAGACAAGATATTCCGACAGAATAATAAAGACGGAAGAATAAAAATAGAACCAGGTCCGGCGTATAGCACGAACAGGATATTAAAATAATAAAGACGGAATAATAAAAATGGAACCAGGTCCGGCGTATAGCACAGACAGGATATTCCGACAAAATAATAAAGACGGAATAATAGAAGAATGTCACCAAGTATAGGGTAGCCCGCGTATACAGGTTATTCCAACAGAATAATAAGAAATGGAATAACAATAATTCTCTTCATGAATAAGAAAGAATAACACCCCTTACCGTAACAGAAACTGGATATAGGAAAAGAAAAGTTAAGTAGCAAAAAGCTTTACTTCTATCTCTCTATAGTTTTTCTCTCTAGAGTTCAGTGAATTCGTAAGAAAATAATGAAGGAATGAGCTTCTATTTATAGAAAAATGGAATGCATAGTAACTAATCCATGAACGGTCCAGATTGATTTCCTTTAATCTGACGGTCCATATTTAAAGAAAAATCTTTTAAATAAAATATAATATATTCTATTTATATAAAAAGATTTTTACTATGCAACACTATGCAAAACACTATGCAACACTATGCAACACTATGCATAATAAAATATAATATATTCTATTTATAGAATAACTTTAATAAAGTATTCTGTTTTATATAAAAAGATGTTTCTGTTTTATTACGTTAATAATACGAATAAAACAAAAAGTCATTATCGCTATAATAATTCATATTATTAATCGACAATAATTGAATCAAACTGAGCGACTTCTCACATAAATATCAATAATCAATATCGTGTGCTACTATGCAACAACGCGTATTACTGTACTTTTACTAACAAGTAGTTCAACAGTATCAACGGTAAAACTTCCGCCGTTATTTTTAATAAAATATTTTTGTCGTTTTCTCAATCCGACAATAATTTCGTTGTGGGGTCCACCAATAATTGTACCGTCGTACGATTATTTTCCGACACAAAGAATATTCCCTGACCAATCGAATATAATATAACAACTTGCATATTTTGCAAAATTTATAAATACTACCCACAACTATAATATTATCTCAAATTCACACCATAATATTAAAAAATTAATTCGAGAAAATTAATTCTTTATTCATAAAATCTGGGGTTTCACAATCTTCCCTCCTTATGGAATTTCGCCCTCGAAATTTACGTACGTACCCGGTATGCCGAACAGGTGAGGATACCTTGACTTCACTTCAAATTCTAACTCTTGAGATATAACCTTTGAGTGTTGGATACGATTCTTCTTATCCAAGATTGTAACACGTATCTCTTCAAACGTTAAATCATCCGCTATCTCGTCTGGTTCTAAATTAATAATGTGGTTCGGTTCGTCCACATATTTATGTAACATCGATACGGGAAAAAAAACGTTATGAACACGCAATATATTTGGAGGTAAAACGAGTCTATAAGCCACAGGTTCTACTCAATCGAGGATTTCAAATGGGCCAATTAAATCGAGGGTTGAGATTTCTTCTCTTCAGCAACTCTTACTTCTAAACTAACACCCTCTTGAACCTTCTTCTTCACATTCATCAGATTCGGGTATGTAGCTTGAGCGTCTTTAACTTTATCGATTAAAGTCAATTTTACTCGTATATTCGTTATCTTCACGTGGGTCCCTAGAGTCTTTAACTCTATCTTCATCATTTGGAAATTATACGAAATGAGTCTTTGTGTTAACAACATCGCACTTGTAAACGCATACGATCTTCTACTCAACACGTCAGCTACCATGTTCGCTCTTCCACGATGATATTGAATAGTACGATCGTAATCTTCAACAGCTCGAGTCAACGTCTTTGGTGCATGTTACTTTCGTTTTAGTTGAAAAAAATTATTTTGAGGGTTTAAGAAATGGGTTTTGTACTGGTGTCAATACAAAATTCGATTTCACGCTCTGGGGTAGGCTAAGAAGTCTTCAGGAATACGTCAAGAGATTTATTAATGATAAAAATATCATTCAAAACTGTTACTCACATCCAAGATTTGGATAGTACGTCACATTGATACCAACTGTGACTTCTATCCCTTAACCTAGATAGCACCTCACAATGATACCTATCAACTTGTTATCGTCATTCACGACGTCGCCTACAGAAAGTCTGGCTTCGGTGCATTCCACACAAGGAAGTCATCAACAAAAGGATCGGGGCTCTTTACTTATGGCTTAATATGATAATGATTGAATTTAGTGGTTTGGTTGCTTGAATTCGCATAATAGGTTGGTTAGGAATATGAAAGCTAACAACCTTTCGAAAAACATGATGAGTAGTTAACCAATCGTTTCCTAAAATCGCATCAAAGGCAAGTATTTTCAAAGAGACAAGATCAACACGTAACGTGAAAGTGTCGATTTGAATCAAATAAGATTTATAAACAGTGGAGGTAACGAAGGTTTCTCCCAATGGAGTTTCAATAGATAAATCAAAGTTTAACTTCTCCGGAGTTAAGTACAAACATTGAACACAACTAGGTGAAATAAAAGAGTGAGTAGAACTGGTATCTAACACGTTATAGACTTCGTAAAAGCTTATGATTAACTTACCCGTGATAATTTTATTCAGGTTCTTCGTCACGGAAAAAAATGCTCTCTCTTAAACTACCGGCTTTGGCTTACCTGGAACATCCTTTGGTGCCTCCATCCTAGCTGAACTTGTCTTCGGTGAACGACAAAATCGGGCTAGGTGACCTTCTCTTCCACAATTATAGCATGATTTGGACGGCATCGTACAATTTGGACTGATGTGTCCCTCCCTTCTGCATTTGAAACATATGATAGGTGGTCGTTCTCCTTCCTTAATAACAGGTGTTGGTGCTGACGTCTTTCCATCATTGTTGAATCTTCTCTTCTTGAAATGTCCATTCTTATTGTTTTGGCCCTGATTACCACCAAAGTGGTTACCATTCTTGGCATGATAATTTCCCCCGCGATAGTTATCATTGTTCTGATGGCCGTTGCCACTGGTATAATTATTATCGTGCTGCTAGTCATTACCTTTTGGTTGTGATAACTCATTATCGCGCTCCACTAACTGAGCCCTATTCACAATATCTGAATATAAACAAAGTTTATGAGAAATGAGGTATTGACGTATATCGGGTTTCAAACCTCGCAGAAACATTTGTGACATTCGCTCTTGATTATCGACCAAATGGGATGCAAACCGGGACAACTCCGCAAACTTAGCCTCGTACTGCAACACGGTCATATTGTTTTGCTCCAGCTTGATAAACCCTACCTCCTTCATGTGACGAATACTTTCGGGAAAGTACTTGTCGTTGAACAGCTCTTGGAACTTCTCCCAAGACATCTTGAGTGCGTCAGTCTGGGTACGTTTTACAGATTCCCACCAATGATCTGCTTCTTCACGCAACATAAAGGTGGCAAAAGGAACCTTTTGCTCCTCGGAGCATCCCAAGACATCAAATATCTTGGTGATCTGCTTTAACCACGTCTCCGCCATAAGTGGTTCTGGCTTTCCCAAAAACTCTGGTGGTCCCAGCTCCTTGAACTGCTTAGTGGTGACCAACCGTGGGTTGCCATTGTCTTTACCAGCATTATGAACAGGAATCGCCTTCGCCTGATGTTGCATAAATTCTAAAAAGCTCCTAAACGTACCGTCGTTCGTCAATTGATCAGTGTTGTTATTTACAGGAGGATTATCGCCATCCTGTTGCACATTATCCTGATTATTGATCTGTGGGGACTCAACGGTCTCCTGAGCTCCATTGATAATCTCAACATTCTCGGATGCCATTTCAAACACTGCCACAAAACAAGGGTTAATTAACATATCACATATTATCCCTATACTTTGATCGACCAATTAAATACCAAATAAACTTAGGTAAGTCATACTAGCGAAGGAATTCCCCGTCTCTCCCCTCCTAGTTCTTATCTCACATCTTAGCCAGGGATCATATCGCTAAGCTCTGATACCAACTGTGACGCCCCCAAAATTAGGTATACATCACCCATCTTGGGTCGCTAGATACATGGTACATAATTCAAATACAACTTACTAATACAACTGTCGTGTACAATACGACAAAACATAACTGTGAGTTTGAATACAATTATTGTCTACTAGAGATTATACAAACTCAAAAAGAGTCCTCATTACAATTATTAATACACTATTTCACAGAATAGTGAGGACTACTAATGCTATCCTCTGGACCGTCACTCCGTTCCCCGACTAGTCCCTGCTATGTTCTCATTTCCTGAAGAGAACAGTGAAAGAAAGGGTGAGCTCAACTAGCCCAGTAAGAAATATTATGACTAAGATAATGCAGAATAAATTATCATTAGCCTCCAACAATGTTAAACTGATAAAATACAATAGACATCAAGTTTAACTGCAGCGGAACAAGCAATCCATTAAAAGAGTCAAGTAGAGAATTGAATCTACTATCTTTTATGATTTAAAAAGTTTTTCATCACTTTTATCGTTCAGACTCAGCTCAATAAATAATCCACATCATTAAATCACCCCTGCACTACAGGCCAAGGATATTCTTTAGTATCACGACCACGAATTATCCATGCACTACGGGCCAAAGATAATCGTGTTTTCATCAACGGTCCTGATCATGCCATAAAACAATTCATCTTTGCACTACGGTCGAAGAGAATCCATAGCCATAATCATACCAAAAACTGTCCATCAATGCACTACGGGCCAATGAGGACTTTTAATTTTCACATCATTTATAACATTACGGTCATGATTATACCGAATAATCCCTGGTCATAATCATACCAAGTCCATCTATGCACTACAGGCCACAGATGACTTTTAACATAATATAAACATGAGGATGATGACAATGATATAAGAATTCAATAAAACAAGTTCAAGAATTAATTTGTCCAAGAACTACTAACGTCCAAATTGTCAACATGATACTGCTTTGTAGTGTAAAATTCAAGAATGATCAGAAGAATATTTCCATGAAAAGATACTGGATGAAGCGCAAATATCAAGGATATTCTACTAATTTCATGGAGTATAGAAGTCAAAACTTTAACCAACTGAGTATAATAAAGAATGGAATAACAAAAGAAATCACCATGCATGCGGTACTTCGCATAGGCAGGTTATTCCAACAGAATACTAAATAACGGAACCAGATCAGGTGAAATTCACACCGACAGGATGTTCCAACAGAATAATAAATGCGGAATAATAAATGATGGAACCAGGTCCGGCGTATAGCACAGACAAGATATTCCGACAGAATAATAAAGACGGAAGAATAAAAATAGAACCAGGTCCGGCGTATAGCACGAACAGGATATTAAAATAATAAAGACGGAATAATAAAAATGGAACCAGGTCCGGCGTATAGCACAGACAGGATATTCCGACAAAATAATAAAGACAGAATAATAGAAGAATGTCACCAAGTATAGGGTAGCCCGCGTATACAGGTTATTCCAACAGAATAATAAGAAATGGAATAACAATAATTCTCTTCATGAATAAGAAAGAATAACACCCCTTACCGTAACAGAAACTGGATATAGGAAAAGAAAAGTTAAGTAGCAAAAAGCTTTACTTCTATCTCTCTATAGTTTTTCTTTCTAGAGTTCAGTGAATTCGTAAGAAAATAATGAAGGAATGAGCTTCTATTTATAGGAAAATGGAATGCATAGTAACTAATCCATGAACGGTCCAGATTGATTTTCTTTAATCTGACGGTCCATATTTAAAGAAAAATCTTTTAAATAAAATATAATATATTCTATTTATATAAAAAGATTTTTACTATGCAACACTATGCAAAACACTATGCAACACTATGCAAAACACTATGCAAAACACTATGCAACACTATGCAAAACACTATGCAATACTATGCATAATAAAATATAATATATTCTATTTATAGAATAACTTTAATAAAGTATTCTGTTTTATATAAAAAGATGTTTCTGTTTTATTACGTTAATAATACGAATAAAACAAAACGTCATCATCGCTATAATAATTCATATTATTAATCAACAATAATTGAATCAAACTGAGCGACTTCTCACATAAATATCAATAATCAATATCGTGTGCTACTATGCAACAACGCGTATTACTGTACTTTTACTACCAAGTAGTTCAATAGTATCAACGGTAAAACTTCCGCCGTTATTTTCAATAAAATATTTTTGTCGTTTTCTCAATCCGACAATAATTCCGTTGTGGGGTCTACCAATAATTGTACCGTCGTACGATTATTTTTCGACACAAAGAATATTCCCTGATCAATCGAATATAATATAACAACTTGCATACTTTGCAAAATTTATAAATACTACCCACAACTATAATATTATCTCAAATTCACACCATAATATTAAAAAATTATTTCGAGAAAATTAATTCTTTATTCATAAAATCTGGGGTTTCACAGTGGATTTGATATAATGTTATAGTCGTGGATAATATTTACAAATTTTGCAAAGTACACAAGTTGTTGTATAATATTCGTTTGGTCGGGGAATATTCGTTTTAACAGAGAATATTCGTACAACGACACAATCATTGGTGGACCCCCACAACGAAATTATTGTCGGATTGAGAAAACGACAAAAATACTTTATGAAAATAACGGCAGATGTTTTACCGTTAACTGTTGCAACACCCGGTATTAAAAGTACAGTAATACGCATGGTTGCATAATAGTACACGGTATTGATTATTGATGCTTACGTGAGAAGTCATTTAGTTATACTCAATTATTGCTACAGTAATTGCTACATCATATCTATCATATTATTGATTCAATTATTGTCACAGTATCATCTGCATAAAATATTTTTTTATTAAATCAATACTTGAGACGACAAAGTTATTCATATTATAAATTGCAATATTTACAATGTCTAGAAGTTCTGTCAAGGAGAGGTTTGGTCATCTAATTCCGCGCCAATAGGGAGAAATCCTTATTGGAAAGCCCCCTCTTTCCTGAGAACGACCTGGTTGATAAATATTGTGAGTTATAATATTAATAATGAATGTTGTTCGGAGTTGAATTTGGAGACACGGACGTGATATTTGAGTCCGGAACGACAAAATTAATAAAACTAGTCTATAAACACAAAATATTCTGGGATTTACTATTTGGTCAAAAAGTCAACAGTTGATTTTTTCGGGAAATGTCAAACTTCGAATTTTCAAAATTTATATTTTTGATAAAAATAGTTTCATTATGTTGGAATTGTTTGTGTTAGTGAAAATCGACATTTATTCCGATGATAATTGATGTTTAGGGGTTATATTGATAAATCGGGTAATTTATCGGATAAATGAGCAATTAATTGCTACTAATTCACATGCTTATATAACTATTTGTTCACATATGTGTACTATTGAATCACATTATTTACTATTAGGGGAGTTGGTGCAAGATTGATAATACTTGCATGACTAAATTAAAAATGGAGGTATAGATGGAGGTACTATACTGAAATTCGTATTTTTCACATGATTATACTATTGATTCACATTATTTACTATTAGGGGAGTTGGTGCAAGATTGATAATACTTGCAGGACTAAATTATAAATGAAAGAAAAGTTAGAGGTATTGTATTGTAATTTTCGAGCCCCAAAACGTGTAATTATCGAAAGTATATTTTTCTATAAATAGAAGCTCATTCTTCCTTTATTTCTCACCAATTCACAAAAGCTTTAGAGCGATTATTATAGAGAGAAATTATAGAGAGAAAGAAGAAGATAAGTCTGCTACCTAACTATTCCAGTATCCAGTTTTTCCAAGGTAGGGAATATTATTTCTTTCTTATCTATGAAGAGAACTTCTGTTATTCCATTCTTTATTATTCTGTTGGAATAAACTGTGAAACCCCAGATTTTATGAATAAAGAATTAATTTTCTCGAAATAATTTTTTAATATTATGGTGTGAATTTGAGATAATATTATAGTTGTGGGTAGTATTTATAAATTTTGCAAAGTATGCAAGTTGTTATATTATATTCGATTGGTCAGGGAATATTCTTTGTGTCGGAAAATATTCGTACGACGGTACAATTATTGGTGGACCCCACAACAGAATTATTGTCGGATTGAGAAAACGACAAAAATATTTTATTGAAAATAACGGCGGAAGTTTTAATGTTGATACTGTTGAACTACTGGGTGGTAAAAGTACAGTAATACGCATTGTTGCATAGTAGCACACGGTATTGATTATTGATATTTATGTGAGAAGTCGCTCAGTTTGATTCAATTATTGTCGATTAATAATATGAATTATTATAGCGATGATGACGTTTTGTTTTATTCGTATTATTAACGTAATAAAACAGAAACATCTTTTTATATAAAACAGAATACTTTATTAAAGTTATTCTATAAATAGAATATATTATATTTTATTATACATAGTGTTGCATAGTATTTTGTATAGTGTTGCATAGTGTTTGCATAGTAAAAATCTTTTTATATAAATAGAATATATTATATTTTATTTAAAAGATTTTTCTTTAAATATGGACCGTCAGATTAAAGTAAATCAATCTGGACCGTTCATGGATTAGTTACTATGCATTCCATTTTCCTATAAATAGAAGCTCATTCCTTCATTATTTTCTTACGAATTCACTGAACTCTAGAGAGAGAAACTATAGAGAGATAGAAGAAAAGTTTTTTGCTACTTAACTTTTCTTTTCCTATATCCAGTTTCTGTTACGGTAAGGGGTGTTATTCTTTCTTATTCATGAAGAGAACTGTTGTTATTCCATTTTTTATTATTCTGTTAGAATAACCTGTATACGCGGTCTACCCTATACTTGGTGACATTCTTCTATTATTCCGTCTATATTATTCTGTCGGAATATCCTGTCTGTGCTATACGCCGGACCTGGTTCCATTTTTATTATTTCGTCTTTATTATTTTGTCGGAATATCCTGTCTGTGCTATACGCCGGACCTGGTTCCATTTTTATTATTCCGTCTTTATTATTCTGTCGGAATATCATTTCTGTGCTATACGCCGGACCTCGTTCCATTTTTATTATTCCGTCTTTATTATTCTGTCGGAATATCCTGTCTGTGCTATACGCCGGACCTGGTTCCATTTTTATTATTTCGTCTTTACTATTCTGTCGTAATATCCTGTCTGTGCCATACGTCGGACCTGGTTCCATCATTTATTATTCTGCATTTATTATTCTGTTGGAACATCCTGTTAGTGTGAATTTCACCTGACCTGGTTCCGTTATTAGTATTCTGTTGGAATAACCTGTCTATGCGAAGTACCGCATGCATGGTGATTTCTTTTGTTATTCCATTCTTTATTATACTTAGTTAGTTAAAGTTTTGACTTCTATACTCCATGAAATTAGTAGAATATCCTTGATATTTGCGCTTCATCCAGTATCTTTTCATGGAAATATTCTTCTGATCATTCTTGAATTTTACACTACAAAGCAGTATCATGTTGACAATTTGGACGTTAGTAGTTCTTGGACAAATTAATTCTTGAACTTGTTTTATTGAATTCTTATATCATTGTCATCATCCTCATGTTTATGTTATGTTGAAAGTCATCTGTGGCCTGTAGTGCATAGATGGACTTGGTATGATTATGACCAGGGATTATTCGGTATAATCATGACCGTAATATTACAAATGATGTGGAAAAAGTCCGCATTGGCCCGTAGTGCATTGATGGACAGTTTTTGGTATGATTATGGCTATGGATTCTCTTCGGCCGTAGTGCAAAGATGAATTGTTTTATGTCATGATCAGGACCGTTGATGAAAACACGATTATTTTTGGCCCGTAGTGCATGGATAATTTGTGGTCGTGATACTAAAGAATATCCTTGGCCTGTAGTGCAGGGATGATTTAATGATGTGGATTATTTATTGAGCTGAGTCTCAACGAAAAAAGTGATGAAAAACTTTTTAAATCATAAAAGATAGTAGATTCTATTCTCTACTTCACTCTTCTAATGGATTGCTTGTTCCGCTGCAGTTAAACTTGATGTTGATTATATTTTATCAGTTTAATATTATTGAAGGCTAATGATAATTTATTCTGCATTATCTTAGTCATAATATTTCTTACTGGACTAGTTGAGCTCACCCTTTCTTTCACTGTTCTCTTCAGGAAATGAGAACATAGCAGGGACTAGTCGGGAAACGGAGTGACGGTCCAGAGGATAGCATTAGTAGTCCCCACTATTCTCTGAAACAGTGTATTAATAATTGTAATGAGGACTCTTTTTGAGTTTGTATAATCTCTAGTAGACAATAATTGTATTTAAACTCACAGTTATGTTTTGTCGTATTGTACATGACAGTTGTATTAGTAAGTTGTATTTGAATTATGTACCATGTATCTGACGACCCAAGATGGGTGATGTATACCTAATTTTGGGGGCGTCACATAACCTGTATACGTGGGTTACCCTATACTTGGTGAAATTCTTCTGTGATTCCATTCTTTATCATTTTGTTGGAACATCCTGTCTGTGCGTTTACGCCGGACCTGGTTCCATTATTTATCATTCTGTTAGGAACATCTTGTCTGTGCGTTCTACGCCGGACCTGGTTCCGTCTTTATTATTCTGTTGGAATATCTTGTCTGAGCGTTTTACGCCGGACCTGATTCCGTCTTTATTATTCTGTTGGAATATCCTGTCTGTGCGTTTTACGCCGGACCTGATTCCGTTATTTATTATTCTGTTGGAATAACCTGCCTGTGAGGTCTATCGCATGCCCGATGATTTCTTTTGTTATTCCATTCCTTATTATACTCTGTTGGTTAAAGTTTTGACTTCTATACTCCATGAAATTAGTGGAATATCCTTGATATTTGCGTTTCATCCAGTATCTTTTTATGGAAATATTCTTCTGAGCATTCTTAAATTTTACTCTACAAAGCAGTATCATGTTGACAATTTGGATGTTATTAGTTCCTAGAGAAAATAATTCTTGAACTTGTTTTATTGAATTTTTTATATCATTGTCATCATCCTCATGTTTATATTTTGTTGAAAGTCATCTGTGGCCTATAGTGCATAGATGGAGTTGGTATGATTATGACCAGGGATTATTCGGTGTAATCATGATTGTAATGTTACAAATGATGTGGAAAAAGTCCTTATTGGCCCGTAAAGCATTGATGGACAGTTGTTGGCATGATCATGACCATTATTGAATACACAAATATTCTTGGCCCGTAGTGCATGGATAATTGTGGTCGTGATACTAAAGAATATCCTTGGCCGTAGTGCAGGGGTGATTCTATGATGTGGATTATTTATTTAGCTGAGTCCCAGCGATAAAAGTGATGAAAAACCTTCTAAATCATAAAAGATAGTAGATTTTATTCTCTACTTGACTCTTTTATATGATTGCTTGTTTCGCTACAGTTAAACTTGATGGTTGTTATATTGTATCAGTTTAACACTGTTGAAGGCTAACGATAATATATTCTGCATTATCTTAGTCATAATATTTCCTACTGGCCAAGTTGAGCTCACCATTTTACTTTTATTGTTCTCTTCAGGAAATGTGAACGTAGTAGGGACTAGTCGGGAAACGGAGTGACAGACCAGATGATAGCATTAGTAGTCCTCACTATTATGTGAAATAGTGTAATAATAATTGTAATAAGGACTCCCTTTGAGTTTGTATAATCTCTAGTAGACAATATTTGTATTCAAACTCACAGTTTATGTTTTGTCGTATTGTACATGACAGTTGTATTTGAATTTATGTACCATGTAAGTGGCGACCCAAGATGGGTGACGTATACCTAATTTTGGGGGCGTCACACCATCATCATGCACGTTTACAAGCACTTGTAATACGGAAGTCCACATAGACATAAGACGGATTATTGTTATGTAATGTGACCCCCAACGAGTATCTCCTGGCCGTCTTAAACTGATTTCTTGATTTTTTTTCCTTTACCACTAACTATCTCTCCCTTTTCCAAACACTCTACAATCCTATCATGTTCAAGCTGTCTAAGTTTATCTTTCCTTTTAGATGATGCTCCAACCACATTCACAATAATAGTAACATATTAAAAAAAATCACTCACAATACGACTGCTCTTGGCAACAGCAACAACAACTAATTGGAGTTTGTGAGAAAAACAATGGACATACCTTGCATATAGATTTTCTTTTAAAATAAGAGCCTTCAATCCATTGAACTCGCCTCGCATATTTGAAGCCCCATCATATCCTTGACCTCTCAACCTCGATAATGACAATTTATGCTTTGCAAATAATTCATCAATAGCATTCTTCAAAGAAATAGATGACGTGTCAGGCACATGTACCACACCAAGAAACCTTTCAATCACATCTCCATGGTTGTTTACATATCTCAAAACAACTCCCATTTGCTCCTTTATTGAAACATCACGAGACTCATCAACCATAATAGAAAATATTTTGTCCCCAATATCATTGATGATGGCAAGTGTAGTTTTCACGGCACAAGCACCCACATGTTCTTGAAATCTTTCAATTGCCTTTTTCTAGTTGCTGAAACCTTTTTTTGTAAAAGCATCTACTCTGTTTGAATTTCCAAACAGATAGCAGCAAAAGCAAAAAACCGCATCCTTGGAAATGCTATACTCCAACCATTCAAAATTTTTAAACCAAGCTGGCCGAAAGCTTCTTTTCACATTAGAAAATACTTTTTGGGGATAATTATGGATAATTGGTTGACATGGACCTCTAGTCAAATACTCTCTTCGAACTTGATCTCTAATCACAATAGCAAAGTCTTCAATTGATTTACGTAACCCCGGATCACTAACAATATCATACGGATTGAACTCCACACATGAATTATTAAAATCACCACTTGCTTCGGAACTTGGTATTTGATTATTAGAAGAATCAACAGTTCTTTGTCGCTTAATCAAATATTTATCCATAATCGAGTATAAATAAAAACATCAATTACTAATCAATAATTTCATTAATTTAAACACTTGGGATAATATGAGATCAACACTTTAAGCAAGGCTTTCTTAATTTAAGAATAAAATCAATTTTTATTCTTTTTCTTATATTCCTAAATTTATTTGTCATCATCAAAATTACATAAAAAGTGGAGACCTAATTAACAGAAAACATTAATAGTATGCATATTTAGGTTAAATTAAATATAATAGTACCAAATTTGAAACTAATTGAAAGACATTTAGGCAAAATTAAAAGTTTTGTGAAAGTTAAATTACTTACCAAACTGTAAAGAGGGAACTGGGAAGAGTCGAAGAGATGAGGCCAAGGCCGAGGCGGTGGGCGGCGGCAGTGGCTCTGTGGCTGGCGCAGGGAAGACCGGAAGAGATGAGGCGAGCCGAAGAGGGAAGACCGGAAGAGCCGAAGAGGGAGGCGGCACAGTCTGTGAAGCTGAAGAAAAAAGGGGGAAAAGACACACAGTTAAGTTAAGACCCAAAACCTAATAAAAAATATATTTTTTGAAATTTCTTTAAATGAAACGACGTCGTTTCACTGTATTTTAAAAAAAAGAAAGAAGAAGATGTTCGGAAAGAACTCTCGCAGACGCAGACCGCAGTCGTCGGTGCCGCTGCCCCCCCGCCCCTGCTCTGCTTTGCTGCTCCCCCTGCCGGCGCCACCCTACCGGGGTCAGTTGCCCCCACCGCCTAGTTCCGCCTCTAGAAAAGAGGGAAATTGAGGTATTTTTGAAGGGGATAGTTCAGAGAGCAATATATAGCTGCAATGAATAAGGTGGCTCATCGGTGGCGCTGCAGTTTGGGCTGCCTTCATGGGTTGCTGCTGTTAGACAGACTATTCTTGGTGGGATTGAGGCCTTGATAGGGAGAGGGAATGTGACGCCCCCAAAATAGGTATACAAACACCCACTATGAGTCGTCAAAATACATGGTACAGAAAAAACAACAACTTTATTAATACAACATAAAAACTTTGAGTTTAAATACCAATATTGTCATCTAGACACTATCCACACTCAAATAAAGTCCTCATTATAATTATTGATACACTATTTTACAAAATAGTGAGGAATACTAAAACCACTGTCTTGAACCATCACTCCACACCCCGACTAGTTCCCGTTATATTCTCGCCTCCTGAGAAGAAAAATGGAGCAAAAAGGAAAAGGGTGAGCTCAACTAGCCCAGTAAAGATCATTATGACTAAGATAATATAAAACAAATTATCATTAGTCCTCAACGGAGAAAAATCTAATAGAATACAATAGATAATAAGTTTGAAATCAATATTCACAGCGAAAATAATAATTCATTAGAAGAGTTAAGTAGAGAATGAAATCTATTATCTTCTATATATGAATTTAAAAGTTCATCGTCTATCTTTTATCCCTGTAACATCAATCAATATATAACTGAAATTAAATATTCATCTTTGCACTACAGGCCAAAGATATTCATCAGTTGGTCATGTTCATCTAAACACCTGTTCATCTTTGCACTACGGGCCAAAGATATTCATCAGAAATCATTAATCTTTGCACTACAGGCAATAGATATTCAATTATATCATCATTTAAGACGGAGGATGATGAAAAATATTTTAAAGAAAACGAATCCAGTGAAACAAAAGAATAAATATTAAGGATTCGTATTTCAACTATTCCATGTCCAAAATACCTCATAAATAATCATAGTAGAGTAAAATGCAAGAATGATCAAAATATGGATTCAATCAAAGCTAGTATCCATAATAGATATTTTTGGACGAAAAACGAAAATTTAATTTTTCTATGAATAGTGTCGTATTCGTGAATAGTGTCGTATACGTAAATAGTAACTCTGACACCAAAAGATAGAAATTCCACAAGAAAATCATCATGTTTCGTGAATAGTAACTCGTGAATAATAACACATGAATAGTAATCCCGACATAAAAAAGTTCCAAATTTGATAAAAAGTTTCAACCAATATTTCGGCATAATGATATTGAAGAAATAATATCACTTACGAAGAAAATAACATCCCTTACCTCAAAAAGACAGTACTTCTGACTGAATACTGGATATAGTGCTGAAGGAAACTTACACCGTATAGTAACACTCAGAGTATTAAAATATTTACAAGAATACGCTCAATATATCGAGAGAGAAAGAGAAATAAAATTTCAGTTTCTGGTGTGATTTTCAATTCTAACCTAAGCACCCTATTTATAAGAAATTTCTTAGAACACCAAAGCAGAAAATTTAATAAAATATTAATATATTTATATAAATTTTTCTTAGCCCACTTTTTTGGTCTTGACATCAGCCACCAACCCACCAAAATCACAAAAAACGTTTTTGTTAAAATAAATATTTAAAACTTACAAAAATTAATTATTTTGGAACTTCAATAATTTATAATAAATACCCTTTTGTCAGAAAAATTCGAACCACATGTCATTTTCATAGGAAATTTCATTATCTACAACTTTGCAGAAGAAAGATTTTCCAAATTCCAAACAAAAATTGACCGAAATCAACAAACGGACGATTTTACAGGGTATAATCAAATTTCAGTCAAGAAATGGGTCCACATACATATTTAACATGTTTTAAAAAACTTTTGCAACAAAAATACTATTTCTCCTCATATACTCATATATCCCACAATCATTATAAAAATATCATCATTATTATATTATAATAATATAATAAAATATTATTTTATCAGAAAAGATAAAATATCGATTTTCAACAATTGTCACTTTAAAAATTTTCTCCATCTATATCCACATAAAATGAATATTTTTCTTATCATATAAATCAATAATTAATTATTCACAAATAATATTACAGAATCACAATACCGACAACCAGACAGTTACCAAGAAAGAAGGGACTTCCCAATAAAAATTTCTCCTTACTGGCGCGTAATTAGGTGACCAAACCTCTCCTTAGACAGAACTTTCTAGACATTGCCAATATTTTTTTCGAATAATATTATTCAGATAATATGAATTATTGCTTCGATAATGAAAAATACTGTGTAGTGACAATTATTGAAACAACAGTAATATAAAATATCAACGCATCAATTATTGAAACAATAAAATAAAATACTGAACAGTAACTACTGTAACAATTATTGAGTAGTGCCTTATTACGTAAGAATCAATAATTAGTGCAATACCGTGTGCTACTGTGCAACAACGCGTATTACTGTGTTTTAACCACCGAATATTCTAATAGTGTTAACGGTAACAACTACATTGTTATTTATAAACAACTTATACTTGTCATTTTCTTCATCCAATCGCTTTCTGTTATGGGGCCCACACAAGGCTGCGCCGTCCTACGAATATTCCCCGACAGTAAGAATATTCCACGACTAAAGGAATATTCTCCTATAAAAATGAATATTTTATAACCACTTGCTTATTTAAAATAATTGCGCATTTTACCCATAACTAACCACATTAATCAAATCAACTTTTACTATTTCAAAATAATAAATGAAGGAAATTTAATTTTATTTATAATAAGTTGGGGTCTTACAGGGAAGGGTAATTATGTAAGTGGCGATGCTGGTTCTGGTGGTAGTAGGAAAGGATCAATAGATTCACAAGGGGGATGCTCTTCAAGTTTACAAGATTTATGATTATTAATTAGATATAGTTTGGTTACTATATAATATTGATTTGGTCACCATTCACAATATTGTATTATTTTTAATACTTTAGTTGTCACAATAAACAATAGATGTTTACTGTGAGTAACCAATAACCAGGCATATGGTAACCTTTTTATTGATGTAAGGTAACCGAGATTGTGTGACATTTTTTTCTTCTTACAGTAAGTAAGAGGAAAACCACACAACTACTCTCTGATTTCATCATGATTTAACAAGATAAAGAAAAAAATACATGTAACACTTGGTAACTGTTCTGAAATTTTTTTATGACTATTTGGTTACCCACAAAAACTAAAATGGTTACCTGTGTATGAAGGTTTGGCAACAAACTGCACCATATTCAAAATAATTTTATTTTTAAAAGGTTATTTATAAGTAACCAACACGATGAAGTTTTGTCACTCACTAATACACATTTGGTTACTTCTAAAGGAAAGTGTCCAAAAAATCCAATATGAACAAACAAACAATGTCAAATTACTGGTAATAGAATCAAAGATCAATCAACAGTATCCAACTATATAAGCACTAGTAACCAAAACACAATCAGCAGGTTTCTAAAACCAATTTAATCAACCTTCATATGGTCAAAAAATACCAAGTAACCAAATCAGATTATAACAGTAACCAAACGAAGCAATTAATTAGTAATTGAAGTACAATATTGAACAATTATATAGTTATTGAGTAAAGATGTGCCATCAGGCGGAGCGCCGCTGAGTAAAGAGGTGGTAGAAGGATTTCTTGAGAAGTTTTCGGCGGTAAAAATTTTGCAGGGGTGTGGATTGACGGAATCGACCGGGATAGGGTAGACGACAATTTCGTTGGAGGAGAGTAGAAGATACGGGTCGGCGGGGTTGTTGGCACCGAGCATGGTGGCGAAGATTGTTGATCTGGAGAGCGGAGAGACATTGTCGGTTAATCGGAATGGGGAGCTTTGGCTTCGAGGTCTCACTGATTTGCCACATCGGTTAAAATAAAATATTTTATTTTATAAATAAAATATTAAAAATATATTAATTGTGTAAATATTTTTTTGATGCACTTTTATTATACTTTTTTTTAAAATGTACTAAGAAATATAAATAACCCTAAAAAAATATTAATAGTGAGCAACCACTCATGTAAGGGACCATGAATGATATCCAAATCAAAACTTACACGCCTGAAAGTCTAGCTTTTATTGGTTTATATTTATTTAATAATTAAAAAGAAAATGCAAATATAGTCATTGTTATTTAAAAGGTGAGTACAAGTCTTTAAACCTTTTACGAAAAGGACTTGAGAATAAATTATATAAAGTTGGTATGTAAAATTGGTATTTTACACCATTCAATAATAATACCCCCTTCGTTCTAAATTAATTGTTCAATTTTGACTTTTAAAAGTTAAATTGACCATTTTTAAAACTAATCTTTTTACTATTTTTGCTAAAATATAAGTGAAGAGATTATAACCAAAAGAAAGTATATACAATTTATTATTAATCCTAATTTTTATAATTTTAGAAATATATTTATAAATGCTTAATTATTAATTCTAAAAATAGTCAATTTGACTTAAAAAGTCAAAACTGAGCAGTTAATTTGGGCCGGAGGGAGTAATATATACTATGTAAAATAAATTCTGATATAAATTATAGTAACATATTATGTAATTATTTTTTATTATGATAAAATTGTTAAATTACTCGTACAAAATTTGAAATCTTTGATTCTCTTCCAAATTACTTACATGACATATCTATCTAATAAAATACAACTGATTTTGAATTTCCAGCTCACTCTAATAAATCATCTGGACCGTCTAAAGTTTAGGAAAAATCTCATGGTCCATATAGTGTACCGGAAGCACGGGACACAACTAGTTGTTATTATATGGTGTAAAACATTAATCTTACATATCATCCTTATATAATTTAGGAAACTGATAAATCCACAACAGAAAATAATATTTTTACATGAAAACGTCGCTATAATTCTTATAACGACGATTTTTACCATTACTATACATCTATTCCGACATTTTTCATGTGGAAATATCAAAAAATATTATAAAAATATCAATTTTCATAATTTATTCTCAAAAATTATATATTACAACAATTTAAAAGATATTATAGTGTGACTATTTAACAAATTTATTATTTGAGATTTTAAGTACTATATATTGAAGATATATTAAATTTAATTATTATATCTGATAATGGTGTAAATTTGTTTAAGAATATGTGCCACGCTACCTAAGTCGTTAAATAAAAGGGGATGGAGTTGTCACACATGCACACTTGGTGATGAGCAGGGTTGTTCACCTGAATCCTGATAAGGTGATATCACTCTTGGCTCTTGCTCGATCTCCCAAAAATATGTTTGGATATATAATGCATCATTCCATATACTTTAGAATACTAATCGGCAGTTTATTTTTAGAATGCTTGGTTCCAACCCACACGCGTTGTCGATCGATTTGTCCGGCCTAGCTCGTGTAGTTTTTTGGATAATAAATAAATTTTGTTTATTTTATTTTAGTTCTATTATCAAAACTGTGTCGTTTTGATTAATGTTATTTATTATCAAAACTTCGTCGTTTTGAGAAACATTGTCTACTAGAACGGACGTCCTAAAACTATGTCGTTTTTACATGAACGGACGTGCCCTTTTTTGCTAAGCCTAAAACTATGTCGGTTTTGATCTGCTAACCCTAAAACTACGTTGTTTTTGGCATATGATCAGACGCGCTCTTTCTATTAAGGCCTAAACTACGTCGCTTTGGCTAAACAATGCCTTTTCAATATGTTGTGTCCCATCTAAAGGGTTACTGACCCCTCCTATAAATAGACTAGGGGGCAGCCACTTCGATTCTTCAATTGAGCAAAGCATCAAGCATTCCAGTCATATAGTCTTCATTATTCATAGTTCTTTTAGAGAGAGTTCATAGCATTTTATTTCGGTTCATTGTGTATATTATTTGGAGTGTTAATATAACATACGTTGTCATTGTATAATGTGAGACAAATGCTATCAACTATGAGCACCGTAAGGAATGCATAATTGTCTTAAGGACATAGTACTAAGTACTAACCTTGACAAATTTTATTCTTGCAGTTTGATTCACTTGATATATATATATATAGGGGTTCCATCCACAGCAACCGGTTGCTGTGGAGCAACCCCTTTTTTGGCATGTGAATTTTTTTTTGGCTCCAGCCGAAATTTCAACAAGCCAAAAAGGGGCCGTTCCACAACAACCGGTTGCTGTGGATGGAACTCATATATATATATATATATATATATATATATATATATATATATATATATATATATATATATATCAACCCTTTTTTGGACTGTTGATTTTTTTTTGCTTCAGCCGAAATTTCAATAGACCAAAAAAGGGGTTGTTGTGGATGGAACCCCTATATATATATATATATTCTTGAGAGGATTATCAGGGATTTTTTATTGGTTTATGTTCCTCAAATTTATCACTATAGTTTGAAGTTTTGATATAAGAATAAATATGTTGTGCATTCTATTACAAGTAGTCTATGGTGAACAGGGTAAAAAGGAAAAAGAAAAGAAAAAGAAAAAAAGAGAGGATTGTATGGTGATATCAGCTGGGCCGTTGAGTGATGCTTAAAAATATTTGAATACGGTTGTTAGATACTGCTGCATCTTTGAATGCTAAGGAATCTGGTGGGGTGGGGAGATTGCTTGCAGCATAGGAATGCTCGGAAGTTGGAAGGATTCTGAGGGAGTATGGCTGGCTGGCTGTCCCACAAAAATGGATACCTTTCTTGTCAACTTGAATATATTCCGATCAACCTGCAACATGGATTTGTTTATTGCCCTCAAGATTCCAAGTTTCCAATCAATGACCCCATGACAATTTTGTTTTATTCACCTTTAATTATTTTATATAATGTATATTATTCAATTACAAGAAATATAGCTCTTTTTTAGTTTCTAAACTATAATTATTTTTCATGTTTAGTCTTTTAGTTAATTTTTTTTAAAATATTTTATCTTTAAATTATATATTTTTTCAAGTTAGTCCAAAAATATAGTAGCTTTTCACATTTACTCCCAAACTATAGTAATTTTTCATATTTAGTTCTCAATCTATGTTTACTTTTTATGTTTAATCCCTTTTATTGCTCTATTTTTGTAAGGTTAGATTGAGAATGTAGAGATTATAAAGTTTGAGGATGAATTAGTGTTTGATAAATGTATTTGAAGAGAACTTTATAATATAAATTAATTCCAATCTTTCATACTAATAACACTTTAGTTTTACAACCCGGATCAATACACTGTTGACAAAGTGCAGAGTAATTCATGTATTGTTGACAAAGTGCAGAGGAATTCAACCAGGGACGGAGATTGTGAGATTAAATTAATAAGCTAGGCCCACCTACAATTTTTTTAAGTACTAAGGCAGAAGGCCGACCTCCATTTCATTTCTGCCTCTTTTCATTTCATATCAGTTCATTACTTCAGTTCCTCCGCCATTTGCCCATTTCGGTTCTGACTTCTGCGACTACGGTTCTGCTCTAAAAACCCTATCCATAATCCTGTAATCCAGTTACCAACTGCAAGTCTGCAATTCAGCAATTCAGTACATCAAAAAAAGGTTGCTTTCTTGTTTCTTCTCCGGTGCTTCCGTGCCCCCTTCCCTATTTGTTGTTCTTCATTTCTTCAGTTCTTCTGATTAATAAATAACAAAACTAATTTTAAATAATAATGTTAAAATTATACAATGTTATCTTAATTTTAATTAAAAATATATTCTTACCTGTTATAGTATGCAATGGAATATAGATATAGTTTGTTGTTGCTGTTCAATGTTGCCTATTTTTCATTTAGTACAACTCCTTACCCTCGTTTTGATTTTTAAAATTTTTAATTGCAATTTAGCTCCTCCTTTGAAATTGATTGATTTGTTTGGAGTTGATAAAGGAAACCTTGGTGATTCATTAGCTTTGGTGGAGACCCTTGCTCAGTAGATTTGCAATTTAGCTACTTTTTATAGGTACTAATTTCTCTCTTCTTTCTCTAATTAATTTGTGTAGCTGTTCTTTGAATTGTGTGTGTATATATATATATATATATATATATATATATATATATATTATAATATTATGTATGTGCAGAAACAAATTGGGGTTTAAAATTGTTGATATGATGAGTTATCAATTTGATCTATATTTGTTTATGTGAATCAGATTTTTCATTGTGTATTTTTTGCCCCCCCCCCCCAAGACTAAATCATGGCTCCGTCCATGCTAACAAGCTACATTTTGTAGAACTAAGTTAAAAGTTGCTGAAAAACTGGAAAAACTAGGTGTATTGAACTAGATGTGTGTGTTTTGTGTGCAAAATAGACCTCTCCTGTAACACCCCAGTCCCAAATCGAAAGATAAGGGAAAAATTTGTCTGCATATAAGGAAATAAGTTACTACCAATAGTACCTTCAAGTCATGACTTTTTGGGAGCCTGTGGTGGCGAGACTACCCAAAATAGTAATAAGGACTTTTATCATAGAACGGAGGGAGTATAAATTAGTAAACGAAAAAACAATTAATAATTCAAACTAAGAATTTGTTCCGCTATCAACTTCTACAGCATTTATGTAAGACCCCAAATTATTAATAAATAAAATTTAATTTCCTCTATTTATTATTTTGAAATAGTAAGGGTTGATTTGAGTAATGTGGGTAGTTATGAGTAAAATGCGCAAATATTTTAAATAAGCAAGTGGTTATAAAATATTCATTGTCGTCGGGGAATATTCGTTTGGTCTTGGAATATTCTTACTGTCGGTGAATATTCGTTTGGTTGTGGAATATTCTTACTGTCGGGGAATATTCATACGACGGCGCAGCCTTGTGTGGGCCCATAACGAAAAGCGATTGGATGAAGAAAACGACAAGTATAAGTTGTTTATAAATAACGGCGCAGTTGTTATCGTTAATTGTGACGCCCCCAAAATAGGTATACAACACCCATTCTGAGTCGCCAAATACATGGTTCAGAAACAACTACAACTTTATTAATACAACATAAAAACTATGAGTTTAAATACAAATATTGTCATCTAGACAATATTCACACTCAAATAAGTTCTCATTACAAATATTAATACACTATTTTACAGAATAGTGAGGACAACTATAACAACTTCTAGAACCATCATTCCACACCCCGACTAGTACTCGTTACATTCTCGCCTCCTGAGAAGAAAAATAGAATAACAAGGAAAAGGGTGAGCTCAACTAGCCCAGTAAAGATCATTATGACTAAGATAATATAGAAAAAATTATCGTTAGTCCTCAACAGGGAAAAATCTAATAGAATACAATAGACAACCAGTTTTAAATCAATCTTCGCAACGGAAATAATAATTCATTAGAAGATTTAAGTAGAGAATGCAAACTACTATCTTCTATATATGAATTTAAAAGTTCATCGTCGATATTTTATCCCTGTAACATCAATCAATATATATCTGGAATCAAATATTCATCTTTGCACTACAGGCCAAAGATATTCATCAGTTGGTCATGTTCATCTAAACACTTGTTCATCTTTGCACTACGGGCCAAAGATATTAATCATTCGGTTATGTTCATCTCAACACCTGTTCATCTTTGCACTACGGGCCAAAGATATTCATCAAAAAATCATTCATCTTTGTAATACAGGCCAAAGATATTCAGTAATATCATCATTTAGGACGGAGGATGATGAAAAATATTTTAAATGAAACGAATCCAGTGAAACAAAAGAATAAATATTAAGGATTCGTATTTCAGCTATTTCATGTCCAAAAATACCTCATAAATAATCACACTGGAGTAAAATTTAAGAATGATCAAAACATGGATACAATCAAAGCTAATATCCATAATATATATTTTGGACGAAAAACGAAAATTTAATTTTTTTTGTGAATAGTGTCGTATACGTGAATAGTAACTCCGACACCAAAAGATAGAAATTTCATAAAAACATTATCATGCTTCGTGAATAGTACTTGTGAATAGTAACTCGTGAATAGTAACTTATGAATAGTAACTCATGAATAATAACCCCGACGTGAAAAGGTTCCAAATTTGATAAAAATTCAAACCAATATTTCGGCATAATGATATTGAAGAAATAATAACATTTATGAAGAAAATAATCTCCCTTACCTCAGAAAGAATAGTACTTCTGACTGGAATACTTGATATAGTGCTGAAAGAACTTGCACCGTATAGCAATATTCAAAGTACTAAAATACTCATAAATACGCTCGATATTATAGAGAGATAAAGAGAGAGAAATCTTTAGTTTCTAGTGTGATTTTTAATTCTAACCTAAGCACCCTATTTATAGGAAAATGCTTAGAACACCAAATCAGAAAATTTAATATAATAATAATAATATATTTATAAAATTATCAAGCCCACCATAGACCAACTGAAATCAGCCCATTCTTATCACATGTTGAGCCCACTAAATTGCCAAAAATGTTTTTCATAAAATAAATAATTAAAACTTCCAAAAATCAATTATTCTGGAACTTCGGAACTTCAATAATTCATAATAAATAGCCCTTTATCAGAAAATTCGAATCTCGCAACTTTTTATAGGAAATTCAATTCTCTACAACTTTGCAGAAGAAAGTTTTTTCAAATTCCAAACAGAAATTGACCGAAATCTGTAAACGGGCGATTTTACAGGCTATAATCAAATTTCGGTCAAGAAATGGGGTCCACCGACACACAAAATATGTGTTAATCATTTAATGCAACAAAAATACTATTTCTCCTCATATACTCATATATTCCACATTCATTATAAAAATATCATCATTATTATATTATAATAATATAATAAAATATTATTTTATCAGAAAAGATAAAATATCAATTTTTTAACAATTGTCACTTTAGAAATTTTCTCCATCTATATCCACATAAAATCAATATTTTCCTCATCATATAAATCAATAATTAATTATTCACGAATAATATTGTAGAATCACAGTACTGACAACCAGGCCGTTCCCAGGAAAGAGGGGGCTTTCCAATAAGGATTTCTCCTTACTGGCGCGTAATTAGGTGACCAAACTTCTCCTTAGACAGAACTTTCTAGACATTACCAATAATTTTATCTAATAATATTATTCATATAATATGAATTATTGCTCCGATAATGGAAAATACTGTGTAGTGACAATTATTGAAACAACAATAATATAAAAAAATTAACACAGTATTTATTGAATCAATAAAATAAAATACTGAACAGTAATTACTGTAATAATTATTGAGTAGTGCCTTCTTACGTAAGAATCAATAATTGGTGAAATACTGTGTTCTATTGTGCAACAACGCGTATTATTGTGTTTTAACCACCGGGTATTCCAACAGTATTAACGGTAACAACTACGTTGTTATTTATAAACAACTCATACTTGTCTTTTTCTTCATCCAATCGTTTTCCGTTATGATGATCTCAAAAGACTGCGCCGTCGTACGAATATTCCCCGACAGCAAGAATATTCCACGACCAAACGAATATTCCCCGACAACAATGAATATTTTATAACCACCTGTTTATTTTAAAATATTCGCGCATTTTACTCATAACTAACCACATTAATCAAATCAACTCTTACTATTTCAAAATAATAAATAGAGAAAATTAAATTTCATTTATTAATAATTTGGGGTCTTACATTAATACAGTTGGAATATCCGGTGGTTAAAACACAGTAATACGCGTTGTTGCACAGTAGCACACGGTATTGCACCAATTATTGATTCTTACGTAAGAAGACACTACTTAATAATTGTTACAGTAATTACTGTTCAGTATTTTATTTTATTGATTCAATAATTGATGCGTTGATTTTTTTTATATTACTGTTGTTTCAATAATTGTCACTACACACTATTTTCCATTATCGGAGCAATAATTCATATTATCTGAATAATATTATTAGATAACATTATTGGCAATGTCTAAAAAGTTCTGTCTAAGGAGAGGTTTGGTCCTCTAATTGCGCGCCAGTAAGGAGAAATCCTTATTGGAAAGCTCCCTCTTTTCTGGGAACGGCCTGGTTGCCAGTACTGTGATTCTGTAATATTATTTGTGAATAATTAATTATTAATTTATATGATGAGGAAAATATTAATTTTATGTGGATATAGATGGAGAAAATTTTTAAAGTGACAATTGTTAAAAAATGAAATTTTATCTTTTCTGATAAAATAATATATTATTATATTTTAATAATATAATAATGGTGATATTTTTACAATAAATATGGGATATATGAGTATATGAGGAGGAAAAATATTTTTATTGCAAAAGTTGTTTAAAACATGTTAAACATGTTGGTGGACCCATTTCTTGACTGAAATTTGATTATAGCTTATAAAATCGTCCGTTTATGGATTTCGGTCAATTTCTGTTTGGAATTTGGAAAAACTTTCTTCTGTAAAGTTGTAGAGAATTGAATTTCCTATAAAAGCCCGCGAGATTCGAATTTTTTGATAAAAGGGTTATTTATTATGAATTATTGAAGTTCTGAGGTTCCAGAATAATTGATTTTTGGAAGTTTTAAATAATTATATTAACAAAAATGTTTTTTTACATTGTTGGGACTCATTTAACATGTGATTAGGTGGCTGATTTCAGATGCTAAGTGTGCGTAGAAAATTTATAATATAAATATTAATATTATAATAAATTTTCTGCTTTGGTGTTCTAAATATTTTCCTATAAATAGGGTGCTTAGGTTAGAATTGAAAATCACACCAGAAACTAAAGATTTCTCTCTCTTTCTCTCTCTATTATAATATCAAGCGTATTTATGAGTATTTTAGTACTTTGAGTATTGCTATACGGTACAAGTTCTTTCAGCACTATATCCAGTATTCCAGTCAGAAGTACTATTTATTCTGAGGTAAGGGATGTTATTTTATTCGAAAATGATATTATTTCTTCAATATAATTATGCCGAAATATTGGTTAGAAATTTTTATCAAATTTGAAACTTTTCATGTCGGGGTTACTATTCACGAGTTACTATTCATGAGTTATTATTCATAAGTTACTATTAATGGGTACTATTCACGAAGCATGATGATTTTTTTATGAAATTTCTATCTTTTGGTGTCGGAGTTACTATTCACGTATACGGCACTATTCACGTATACGGCACTATTCACGAATACGACACTATTCACAGAAAAATTAAATTTTCTTTTCTATGTCCAAGATTGTCTGTTATGATTCCTATCTTTGATTGGATCTATGTTTTGATCTTCATTCTTGAATTTTACTTCAATCCGGTTATTTATGAAGTATTTTTGAACTGGGATTATTTAAAGTACGAATCCTTAATACTTGTTCTTTTGTTTCACTGGATTCGTTTTCTTTAAAATATTTTTCATCATCCTCAGTCCTAAATGATGATATTACTGAATATCTTTGGCCTGTAGTGCAAAGATGAATGATTTTTTGATGAATATCTTTGGCTCGTAGTGAAAAGATGAACAGGTGTTGAGATGAACATGACCGACTGATTAATATCTTTGGCCCGTAGTGCAAAGATGAACAGGTGTTTGGATGAAAATGACCAACTGGTGAATATCTTTGGCCTGTAGTGCAAAGATGAATATTTTATTCTAGATATATATTGATTGATGTTACAGGGATAAAATATCGACGATGAACTTTTAAATTCATATATAGAAGACAGTAGTTTGCATTCTCTACTTAACTCTTCTAATGAATTATTATTTCCGCTGCGAAGATTGATTTAAAATTGGTTGTCTATTGTATTCTATTAGATTTTTTCCTGTTGAGGACTAACGATAATTTGTTCTATATTATCTTAGTCATAATGTTCTTTACTGGGCTAGTTGAGCTCACCCTTTTTCTTGTTGTTCCCTTTTTCTTCTCAGGAGGCGAGAATGTAACGAGTACTAGTCGGGGTGTGGAATGATGGTTCTAGAAGTTGTTCTAGTAATCCTCACTATTCTGTAAAATAGTGTATTAATAATTGTAATGAGGACTTATTTTAGTGTGGATATTGTCTAGATAACAATATTTGTATTTAAACTCACAGTTTTTATGTTGTATTAATAATGTTGTAGTTGTTTATGTACCATATATTTGGCGACTCAGAATGGGTGTTGTATACCTGTTTTGGATGCGTCACAGTTGGTATCAGAGCTTAGGGATATGATCTCTGGCTGAGATCGGAGAATAGAACTAGGAGGGGAGAGACGAGTAAATCCTTCGCTAGTGTGTCCTACCTAAGCTTATTTGTTGGTCAGTCATAATATAGGGATATTATGTGATATGTTAATTTGTTAAATTAACCCTTGTTTTATGGCAGTATTTGAGAATTTCGACTGAGAATGTTAACAGTGGAGTAAAAGAGACCGTGGAGACACCTTTGCTCACCAATGAGGAGAACGTGTAACAGGCTGGCAATATTACTCCTGTAAACAACACCAATGAGCAGATGATGAACGACGGGATGTTTAGGAGCTTTTTGCAGTTCATGCAAAACCAGACAAGGGAGACTCGTGTACATAATACGGGTGAAAATTATAGCAACACGCGGCTTGTCACGGCAAAGCAGTTCAAAGAGTTGGGACCACCAGAATTTAAGGGAAAGCCGGATTCGATCATGGTAAAAACATGGGTCAAGTAAATTACCAAGATATTCGATGTCTTGGGATGCACGGAGGAACAGAAGGTTCCATTCGCCACCTTTATGTTCCGTGGCGAGGCAGATTACTGATGGGAGTCTGTGAAACGTACCCAGTCTGCCGCACTCCGCATGTCTTGGGAAATGTTTCAGAAACTTTTCAACGAATAATACTTTCCTGAAAGTATTCGCCATATGAAAAAGGTAGAGTTTATTAGACTAGAACAAAAGAACATGACGGTTGTGAAACCCCAGATTTTATGAATAAAGAATTAATTTTCTCGAAATAATTTTTTTATATTATGGTGTGAATTTGAGATAATATTATAGTTGTGGGTAGTATTTATAAATTTATATTCGATTGGTCAGGGAATATTCTTTGTGTCGGAAAATATTCGTACGACGGTACAATTATTGGTGGACCCCACAACGGAATTATTGTCGGATTGAGAAAACGACAAAAATATTTTATAGAAAATAACGGCGGAAGTTTTACCATTGATACTGTTGAACTACTGGGTAGTAAAAGTACAGTAATACGCGTTATTGCATAGTAGCACACGGTATTAATTATTGATATTTATGTGAGAAGTCGCTCAGTTTGATTCAATTATTGTCGATTAATAATATGAATTATTATAGCGATGATGACATTTTGTTTATTCGTATTATTAACGTAATAAAACAGAAACATCTTTTTATATAAAACAGAATACTTTATTAAAGTTATTCTATAAATATAATATATTATATTTTATTATGCATAGTATTTTGCATAGTGTTGCATAGTGTTTGCATAGTAAAAATCTTTTTATTTAAATAAAATATATTATATTTTATTTAAAAGATTTTTCTTTAAATATGGACCGTCAGATTAAAGTAAATCAATCTGGACCGTTCATAGATTAGTTACTATGCATTCCATTTTCCTATAAATAGAAGCTCATTCCTTCATTAGTTTCTTACGAATTCACTGAACTCTAAAGAGAAAAACTATAGAGGGATAGATGAAAAGCTTTTTGCTACTTAATTTTTCTTTTCCTATATCCAGTTTCTGTTACGGTAAGGGGTGTTATTCTTTCTTATTCATGAAGAGAACTGTTGTTATTTCATTTCTTATTATTCTGTTGGAATAACCTGTATACGCGGTCTACCCTATACTTGGTGACATTCTTCTATTATTCTGTTGGAACATCCTGTCTGTGTGTTTTACACCGGACCTGGTTCCGTCTTTATTATTATTCCGTTGGAACATCCTGTCTGTGTGTTTTACACCGGATCTGGTTCCGTCTTTATTATTCTGTTGGAACATCCTGTCGGTGCAAATTTTGCCTGACCTGGTTCCGTTATTATTATTCTGTTGGAATAACTTGTCAATGCGAAGTACCGCATGCATGGTGATTTCTTTTGTTATTCCATTCTTTATTATACTCAGTTGGTTAAAGTTTTGACTTCTATACTCCATGAAATTAGTAGAATATCCTTGATATTTGTGCTTCATCCAGTATATTTTCATGGAAATATTCTTCTGATCATTCTTGAATTTTACTCTACAAAGCAGTATCATGTTGACAATTTGAACGTTATCAGTTCCTGGATAAATTAATTCTTGAACTTGTTTTATTGAATTCTTATATCATTGTCATCATCCTCATGTTTATGTTATGTTGAAAGTCATATGTGGCCTGTAGTGCATAGATGGACTTGGTATGATTATGACCAGGGATTATGCGGTGTAATCATGACCGTAATGTTACAAATGATGTGAAAAATTAAAAGTCATCATTGGCCCGTAGAGCATTGATGGACAGTTTTTGGTATGATTATGGCTATGGATTCTCTTCGGCCAAGGGAGCAAAGATGAATTATTTTATGGCATGATCAGGACCGTTGATGAAAACACGATTATCTTTGGCCCGTAGTGCATGGATAATTCGTGGTCGTGATACTAAAGAATATCCTTGGCCTGTAGTGCATGGATGATTTAATGATGTGGATTATTTATTGAGCTGAGTCTCAGCGATAAAAGTGATGAAGAACTTTTTAAATCATAAAAGATAGTAGATTCAATTCTCTACTTGACTCTTTTAATGGATTGCTTGTTCCGCTGCAGTTAAACTTGATGTCTATTGTATTTTATCAGTTTAACATTGTTGGAGGCTAATGATAATTTATTCTGCATTATCTTAGTCATAATATTTCTTACTGGGCTAGTTGAGCTCACCCTTTCTTTCACTGTTCTGTTCAGGAAATGAGAACATAGCAGGGACTAGTCGGGGAACGGAGTGACGGTCTAGAGGATAGCATTAGTAGTCCTCACTATTCTGTGAAATAGTGTATTAATAATTATAATGAGAACTCTTTTTGAGTTTGTATAATCTCTAGTAGACAATATTTGTATTCAAACTCACAGTTATGTTTTGTCGTATTGTACACGACAGTCGTATTAGTAAGTTGTATTTGAATTATGTACCATGTATCTGACGACCCAAGATGGGTGATGTATACCTAATTTTGGGGGTGTCACAGTGTCCCAATATGAGGCGAAGTTCGTAGAGTTATCTAGGTTTGCACCTCATTTGGTAGAGAATGAGGAACGAATGACGAGGATGTTTCTGAGAGGTTTAAAACCTGAGATTCGACAATATCTTATCTCTCATAAATTTTCTTTATATTCAGATGTTGTCAACATGGCTCAATTATTAGAGCGAGATAGCGAGTACGTTCAACCAAGAGACCGCAACCAGGATCATACCGGTGACAGCAGTCATCAGAACAACGATAACCAACGGAGAAAGAAAAATACGGACAAGAGCGACAACTACTCTGGTGGTAATCGTGACCATGAAAATAGAAGAAGCAAGTCGGGGGGGAGATTTTAAAAAGAGGAGATTCAACAATGACACTGCGAAGACGTCAGCACCAGCAGCAACTGGTTTTAAGGGAGGAGAATGACCACTGGTCGTATGCTATAAATGTGGAAAATAGGGACATATCAGCCCAAACTGTCCACAACAGTTCAAGGTATGCTACAATTGTGGAAAGGAAGGACATATCGCTCAAGATTGTACTGTAGCAAAACTAGGTCCAGCGGGGATGGTGACTCAAAATGCTGTCCCAGAAAAGTCAAAGTCAACAGTTCCTGGAAGAGATTTTGTCGTAACTGGTCAACATGCGAGGAACCCAAACGAGGTGATCACGGGTAAGCTAATCATAAATTTTTGTGAAGTTATACCTTATTAGATATCGGTTCTACCCATTCATTTATCTCTCCTGCTTATACTCAACGTTTAAACTTGACTCTGGAGAAAATTAGACTTTCATTACATCCGCTGTTTATAAATCTTGTTTGATCCAAGTTGGTACCATCACATTACCTGTTGACCTTATTTCTATAAAGATACTGGCTTTTGATGTGATTTTGGGATTGATTGATTAACTACTTGTAAGACCCCAAATTATTAATAAATAAAATTTATTTTCCACTATTTATTATTTTGAAATAGTAAGGGTTGATTTGATTAAGGTGGTTAGTTATGGGTAAAATCCGCAAATATTTTAAATAAGCAGGTAGTTATAAAATATTCATTGTTGTCGGGGAATATTCGTTTGGTCGTGGAATATTCTTGCTGTCGGGGAATATTCGTACGACGACGCAGTCTTTTGTGGGCCCCATAACGGAAAGCGATTGGATGAAGAAAATGACAAGTATAAGTTATTTATAAATAACGGCGTAGTTGTTACCGTTAACACTGTTGGAATACCCGGTGGTTAAAACACAGTAATACGCGTTATTGCACAGTAGCACACGGTATTGCACCAATTATTGATTCTTACGTAAGAATGCACTACTCAATAATTGTTACAGTAGTTACTGTTCAGTATTTTATTTTATTGATTCAATAATTGCTGCGTTGATATTTTATATTAATGTTGTTTCAATAATTGTCACTACATAGTATTTTCCATTATCGAAGCAATAATTCATATTATCTGAATAATATTATTAGAAAAATTATTGGAAATGTCTAGAAAGTTCTGTCTAAAGAGAAGTTTGGTCACCTAATTGCGCGCCAGTAAGGAGAAATTCTTATTGGAAATCCCCTCTTTCCTGGGGGAACGGCCTGGTTGCCAGTACTGTGATTCTGTAATATTATTTGTGAATAATTAATTATTGATTTATATGATGAGAAAAATATTGATTTTATGTGGATGTAGATGGAGAAAATTTTTAAAGTGACAATTGTTGAAAATTAATATTTTATCTTTTCTGATAAAATAATATTTTATTAAATTATTATAATATAATAATGATAATATTTTTACAATGAATGTGGGATATATGAGTATATGAGGAGGAAGAGTATTTTTGTTGTAAAAGTTGTTTAACACATGTTTTGTGTGTCGGTGGACCCAATTTCTTGACTGAAATTTGATTATAGCCTGTAAAATCGCCCGTTTGTGGATTTTGGTAAATTTTTGTTTGGAATTTAGAAAAACTTTCTTCTGGAAAGTTGTAGAGAATTGAACTTCCTATAAAAAAACGCGAGATTCAAATTTTCTGATAAAAGGGCTATTTATTATGAATTATTGAAGTTCCGGAGTTCCGAAATAATTAATTTTTGGAAGTTTAAAATACTTTAAATAACAAAAACGTTTTTTTCATTATGGTGTGTTCCACATGTGTGTTGAATGGGCTGATTTCAGATTTTCTAAGGTTGGCGTAGGAATTTAATTTTAATATATTAATATTATATTAAATTTTCTGCTTTGGTGTTCTAAGCATTTTCCTATAAATAGGGTGCTTAGGTTAGAATTGAAAATCACACCAGAAACTACAGATTTCTCTCTCTTTCTCTCTATATATATCGAGCGTATTTTTGTTAGTATTTTAGTACTTTGAGTATTGCTATACGGTGCAAGTTCTTTCAGCACTATATCCAGTATTCTAACCAGAAGTATTATTCTAGCTAAGGTAAGGGATGTTATTTTATTCGAAAATGATATTATTTCTTCAATATCATTATGCCAAAATATTGGTTGGAACTTTTTATCAAATTTGGAACTTTTTCATGTCGGGCTTACTATTTATGGGTTACTATTCACGAGTTACTATTCATGAGTTACTATTCACGAGTTACTATTCACGAGTACTATTCACGAAGCATGATGATATTTTTTGTGAAATTTCTATCTTTTGGTGTCGGAGTTACTATTCACGTATACGGCACTATTCACGTATAAGACACTATTCACGAATACGACACTATTCACATAAAATTAAATTTTCTTTTCTATGTACAAGATTGTCTGTTATAGTTCCTATCTTGGATTGGATCTATGTTTTGATCATTCTTGAATTTTACTCCACTATGATTATTCATGAGGTATTTTTGGACATGAAATAGCTGAAATACGAATCCTTAATATTTATTCTTTTGTTTCACTGGATTCGTTTCATTTAAAATATTTTTCATCATCCTCCGTCCTAAATGATAATATAATTGAATATCTTTGGCCTGTAGTGCAAAGATTAATGATTTCTGATGAATATATTTGGCCTGTAGTGCAAAGATGAACTAGTGTTTAGTTGAACATGACCAACTGGTGAATATCTTTTGCCTGTAGTGCAAAGATGAATATTTAATTCCAGATATATATTGATTGATGTTACAGGGATAAAATATCGACGACGAACTTTTAAATTCATATATAAAAGATAATAGTTTGCATTCTCTACTTAACTCTTCTAATGAATTATTATTTCCGCTGCGAAGATTGATTTAAAACTGGTTGTCTATTGTATTCTATTAGATTTTTTCCTGTTGAAGACTAACGATAATTTGTTCTATGTTATCTTAGTCATAATGTTCTTTACTGGGCTACCATTTTCCTTGTTGTTCCATTTTTCTTCTCAGGAGGCGAGAATGTAGCGAGTACTAGTCAGGGTGCGGAATGATGGTTCTAGAAGTGGTTCTAGTAGTCCTCAGAATAGTGTATTAATAATTGTAATAAGGACTTATTTGAGTGTGGATATTGTCTAGATGACAATATTTGTATTTAAACTCACAGTTTTTATGTTGTATTAATAAAGTTGTAGTTATTTATGTACCATGTATTTTGACGACTCAGAATGGGTGTTGTATACCTATTTTGGGGGCGTCACAGTTGGTATCAGAGCTTAGGTATATGGTCTCTGGCGGAGATCAGGGAATAGTACTAGGAGGGGAGAGACGAGTAATCCTTCGCTAGTGTGTCATACCTAAGCTTATTTGTTGTTCAGTTGAAGTATATGGTTAATATGTGATATGTTAATTTGTTTAATTAGCCCTTGTTTTATGGCAGTATTTAAGAATGGCAGCTGAGAATATTAACGGTGGAGTTAATGAGACCGTAGAAACACCTTTAATCACCACCCAGGGGAATGTGTAACAGGAAGACAATATTCCTCCTGTAAACAACACCACTGAGCAGACGATGAACGACGGGATGTTTAGGAGCTTTTTGCAGTTCATGCAAATCCAGACGAAGGAGACTCGTGTACAGAATACGGGTGGAAATGATAGCAACGCACGGCTTGTCACGACCAAGCAGTTTAAAGAGTTGGGACCACCAGAATTTAAGGGAAAGCCAGATCCGATCATGGTGGAAACGTGGATCAAGCAAATTACCAAGATATTCGATGTCTTGGGATGCACGGAGGAACAGAAGGTTCCATTCGCCACCTTTATGTTCTGTGGCGAGGCAGACTACTGGTGGGAGTCTGTGAAACGGACCCAGCCTGCCGCACTTAGCATGTCTTGGGAAACATTTCAGAAACTTTTAAACCAAAAATACTTTCCTGAAAATATTTATCATATGAAGGAGGTAGAGTTTATTAGAATAGAACAAAATAACATGACGGTGTCCCAATACGAGGTGAAGTTCGCAGAGTTATACAGGTTTGTACCTCATTTGGTAGAGAATGAGGAACGAATGATGAGGATGTTTCTGAGAGTTTTAAAACCCGAGATTCGGCAATATCTTATCTCTCATAAATTTACTTTATATTCAGATGTTGTCAACAGGGCTCAATTATTAGAGCGAGATAGCGAGTACGTTCAACCAAGGGACCGCAACCAGGGTCATACCGATGGCAGCAGTCATTAGAATAATGAAAACCAGCGAGGAAGAAAACATTCAGACAAAAGCGGTAACCACTCTAGTGGTAATCGTGGCCATAAAAATAGAAGAAGCGACTCGGGGGGAGATTTTAAAAAGAGGAGATTCAACAATGATAATGTGAAGACGTCAGCACCAACAGCAACTGGTTCCAAGGGAGGAGAACGACCACCGGTCATATGCTATAAGTGCGGGAAAAAAGGACATATCAGCCCAAACTATCCACAACAGTTTAAGGTATGTTATAACTGTGGAAAGGAAGGACATATTGCTCGAGATTGCACTGTAGCGAAACCAAGTCCAGCGGGGATGGTGACTCAAAAGGCTGTCCCAGAAAAGTTAAAGTCAACGGTTCCTGGAAGAGCGTTTGTCATGACTGGTCAACATGCGAGGAACCCAAACGAAGTGATCACGGGTAAGCTAATCATAAATTTATCCGAAGTTTATACATTACTTGATACCGGTGCTACCCATTCATTTATCTCTCCTGTTTGTGCTCAACGTTTAAACTTGACTCCGGAGAAATTAGACTTTGACCTATCTGTGGAAACTCCGTTAGGAGAAACTTTCATCACATCCACTGTTTATAAATCTTGTTTGATCCAAGTTGGCACCATCACATTACCCGTTGACCTAATCTCTTTAAAGATACTTGCTTTTGATGTGATTTTAGGGATTGATTGGTTAACTACTCATCATGCCAAAATTGATTGTTTTCGTAAGGTTGTTAGTTTTCATATTCCTAATCAACCTGTTGTGCGAATTCAAGCAACTAAACCATTAAAATCAATCACTGTCATATCAAGTCATAAAGCTATTCGTTTAATGAAAAACGGATGTCAAGATTTCTTAGCCCATGTTATGGATTTGAATAAAGACACGTCAACTTTGAATAATATTCCTGTTGTTAGTGACTTTCCTGACGTATTTCCTGAAGAACTTTCCGGTCTACCCCTAGAACGTGAAGTTGAATTTTTTATTGACCTTGAACCTGGTACAAAGCCCATTTCTAAAACCCCATATCGAATGGCTCCTATTGAACTTCAGGAGTTAAAGGTCCAACTACAGGAGTTGTTGGACATCGGTTTCATTCGTCCTAGTACATCTCCTTGGGGTGCTCCTGTTTTATTCGTAAAGAAGAAAGACGGGAGTATGCGACTTTGTATCGACTACCGGGAATTAAACCATGTCACTATCAAGAATAGGTATCCGCTACCTCGTATTGATGACCTATTTGACTAGTTGCAAGGAGCACAATTCTTTTCAAAAATTGATCTTCGTTCTGGATATCATCAGCTGAAGATTAAAACTGAGGATATTCCAAAGACTGCCTTCAGAACTCGGTACGGGCATTATGAATTCTTAGTCATGTCTTTTGGATTGACTAATGCTCCTGCTGCTTTCATGGATATGATGAACCGAGTATTCAAGGAATATTTGGATCAGTTCGTTGTTGTCTTTATTGATGACATCCTCATCTATTCCAAAAGCCGTGAAGATCATGAGCGCCATTTAAAGCTGGTACTGCAAAGGCTTCGTGATAACAAGCTATATGCCAAACTGAAGAAATACGAGTTCTGTCTTGAGGAAGTATCATTCCGTGGGCACATGGTGTCAAAACATGGAGTGTATGTTGACCCAGCGAAGATTGAAGCAATACAAAGTTAGGAACAACCAAAGACGGTGACTAAAGTACATAGCTTTCTGGGCTTAGCTGGTTATTATCGATGATTCGTGGAAGGATTTTCTCGAATCGCTACTCCGTTAACTCGGCTGACTCGTAAAGTTACAAAATTCTTATGGAGCGAGGAATGCGAGAAGAGTTTCCAAGATCTCAAGAGGAGACTCATTTCGGCACCTATTTTGACAATACCATCTGGTTCAGATGAATTTGTTATCTACAGTGATGCTTTAGGCAAAGGGTTAGGGTGTGTTCTCATGCAACATGGGAAAGTCATAGCCTATGCCTCGCGACAACTTAAAGAATATGAGAGGAATTATCCTACTCATGATCTAGAGTTATCAGCAGTTGTTTTCGCGCTAAAGATCTGGAGGCACTATCTATATGGGGAGAAAGTGGAGATATATCCAGACCATAAAAGCCTCAAATATTTCTTCACTCAAAAAGAACTCAACATGCGGCAACGACGTTGGCTCGAGCTGTTGAAAGATTACGACCACACTATTCAATACCATCCTGGAAAAGCAAACGTAGTAGCTGATGCGTTGAGTAGAAGATCATATGCAGGAACGAGTGTGATGATGACAAATATACGCATAGAACCGAATTTAATCAAAAAAGTTAAAGTTTCTCAAGCCACAGACCCGGAGCTGATGTGTATGAAGAAGAAAGTACAAGAAGGTGCTATTCCAGAAGCAAGAATCGATGAAGAAGGAATACTTCGAGTCCACTCCAGACTTTGTGTTCCTAACGATTCTGACTTGAAGCATAGAATCATAATGGAGGCACACAACACACCGTTTGCAATCCATCCTAGGAGTACCAAAATGTATCATGATCTTCGACATACATTTTGGTGGAACAATATGAAGAGAGAGATTGCAAAGTTTATCTCGAGGTGTTTAACTTGTCAACGTGTAAAGGCGGAGCATCAAGTGCCAAAGGGTCCATTTCAACTACTTGAGATTCCGAAATGGAAGTGGGAACATATTACCATGGATTTCGTTACGGGTCTTCCCACGGTTTCTCAAGGAATAAATGCTATTTGGGTTATTGTTAATAGATTAACCAAGTCTGCTAATTTCTTGCCAAAACGGGAGACTTATTCTCTTGAACGTCTTGCTAATATGTACGTGAATGAGATTATGAGGTTGCATGGCATGCCAATATCCATAGTTTCGGATCGTGACCCATATTCACTTCAAGATTTTGGGTTAGCTTGCAAAAAGCTATGGGGACGGATTTACGATTTAGTTTGGCATACCATCCTCAAACGGACGGAAAATCAGAGAGGACTATTCAAACTCTTGAAGATCTATTAAGACTCTGTGTCCTAGACTTCAAAGGGAGTTGGGATAAGTATTTACCATTGGTGGAATTCTCCTACAACAACAGTTATCAGGCAAGTATAGATGTGGCTCCATTTGAAGCATTGTATGGACGAAAGTGTCGCTCTCCAATATACTGGGATGAGGTGGGAGAAGCAACGTTGTTGGGACCAGAGTTGGTACGAATGACTACAGAAAAGATCCAAATGATTCGACAACGTATACAAATGGCACAAGATAGACAAAAGAGTTATGCGGATCTTCATCGAAAGGACGTAGAATTTAGTATTGGGGATCACGTATTATTGCGTGTTGCTCCATGGAAAGGAGTTACAAGATTTGGGAAGAGAGGAAAGCTCAATCCACGATTTATTGGTCCATTTCAGATTCTTGACCGAGTAGGAAATGTGGCCTATAGACTCGCGTTACCTCCAAGTATGTCTCGTGTTCATAATGTTTTTCACGTATCCGTGCTTCATAAATATGTGAAAGACCCGAACCATGTTATTGAGTTAGAACCGGACGAGATAGCCGAAGACTTAACGTATGAAGAGGTACATGTCAAGATCTTGGATAGGGAGGAGCATGTCCTACGCACGATGGTCATACCACAAGTTAAAGTTTTGTGGAGAAACCATGCTATTGAGGAAAGGACCTGGGAGTTGGAAATGGAAATGAAAGCGAGGTATCCTCATCTTTTCGAAACACCAGGTACGTACGTCAATTTCGAGGACGAAATTTCATAAGGAGGGGAGGTTGTAAGACCCCAAATTATTAATAAATGAAATTTATTTTCCTCTATTTATTATTTTAAAATAGAAAGGGTTGATTTGATTAATGTGGTTAGCTATGGGTAAAATGCGCAAATATTTTAAATAAGCAAGTGGTTATAAAATATTCATTGTTATCGGGGAATATTCGTTTGGTCATGGAATATTCTTGATGTCGGGAAATATTCGTACGACGGCGCAGTCTTTTGTGGGCCCCATAACGGAAAGTGATTAGATGAAGAAAACGACAAGTATAAGTTGTTTATAAATAACGGCGTAGTTGTTACCGTTAACACTGTTGGAATACCCGGTGGTTAAAACACAGTAATATGCGTTGTTGCACAGTAGCACATGGTATTGCACCAATTATTGATTCTTACATAAGAAGGCACTACTCAATAATTGTTACAGTAGTTACTGTTCAGTATTTTATTTTATTGATTCAATAATTGTTGCGTTGATATTTTATATTACTGTTGTTTCAATAATTGTCACTAAACAGTATTTTCCATTATCGAAGCAATAATTCATATTATCTGAATAATATTATTAGAAAACATTATTGGCAATGTCTAGAAAGTTCTGTCTAAGGAGAGGTTTGGTCACCTAATTGCGCGCCAGTAAGGAAAAATTCTTATTGGAAAACCCCCTCTTTCCTGGGAACGGTCTGGTTGCCAGTACTGTGATTCTGTAATATTATTTGTAAATAATTAATTATTGATTTATATGATGAGGAAAATATTGATTTTATGTGGATATAGATGGAGAAAATTTTTAAAGTGACAATTGTTGAAAATCGATATTTTATCTTTTCTGATAAAATAATATTTTATTATATTATTATAATATAATAATGATGATATTTTTACAATGGATGTGAGATATATGAGTGTATGAGGAGGAAGAGTATTTTTGTTGTAAAAGTTGTTTAACACATGTTTTGTGTGTCGGTGGACCCCATTTCTTGACTGAAATTTGATTATAGCCTGTAAAATCGCCCGTTTGTTGATTTCGGTCAATTTCTATTTGGAATTTGGAAAAACTTTCTTCTGCAAAGTTGTAGAGAATTGAATTTTCTATAAAAAGACGCGAGATTCGAATTTTCTGATAAAAGAGCTATTTATTGTGAATTATTGAAGTTCCGGAGTTCCAAAATAATTAGTTTTTGAAAGTTTAAAATACTTTAAATAACAAAAATGTTTTTTTCATTATGGTGTGTTCCACATGTGTGTTAAATGGGCTGATTTCAGATTTTCTAAGGTTGGCGTAGGAATTTAATTTTAATATATTAATATTATATTAAATTTTCTGCTTTGATGTTCTAACCAGAAGTACTATTCTAGCTAAGGTAAGGGATGTTATTTTATTCGAAAATGATATTATTTCTTCAATATAATTATGCCGAAATATTGGTTGGAACTTTTTATCAAATTTGGAATTTTTTCATGTAGGGATTACTATTCATGAGTTACTATTCATGAGTTACTATTCACGAGTTACTATTCACGAGTACTATTCACGAAGCATGATGATGTTTTTTGTGAAATTTCTATCTTTTGGTGTCGGAGTTACTATTCACGTATACGGCACTATTCACGTATACGACACTATTTACGAATACGACACTATTCACATAAAATTAAATTTTTTTCTATGTCCAAGATTGTCTGTTATAGTTCCTATCTTGGATTGGATCTATGTTTTGATCATTTTTGAATTTTACTCCACTATGATTATTCATGAGGTATTTTTGGACATGAAATAGCTGAAATACGAATCCTTAATATTTATTCTTTTGTTTCACTGGATTCGTTTCATTTAAAATATTTTTCATCATCATCCGTCTTAAATGATGATATAATTGAATATCTTTGGCCTGTAGTGCAAAGATTAATAATTTCTGATGAATATCTTTGGCCCGTAGTGCAAAGATAAACAGGTGTTTAGATGAACATTACCAACTGGTGAATATCTTTGATCTGTACTGCAAAGATAAATATTTAATTTCAGATATATATTGATTGATGTTACAGGGATAAAATATCGACGACGAACTTTTAAATTCATATATAGAAGATAGTAGTTTGCATTCTCTACTTAACTCTTCTAATGAATTATTATTTCCGCAGCAAAGATTAATTTAAAACTGGTTGTCTATTGTATTCTTTTAGATTTTTCCCTGTTGAAGACTAACGATAATTTGTTCAATGTTATCTTAGTCATAATGTTCTTTACTGGGCTAGTTAAGCTCACCCTTTTCCTTGTTGTTCCATTTTTCTTCTCAGGAGGCGAGAATGTAGCGAGTACTAATCGGGGTGTGGAATGATGGTTCTAGAAGTGATTCTAGTAGTCCTCACTATTCTGTAAAATAGTATATTAATAATTATAATGAGGACTTATTTGAGTGTGGATATTGTCTAGATTACAATATTTGTATTTAAACTCACAGTTTTTATGTTGTATTAATAAAGTTGTAGTTGTTTCTGTACCATGTATTTTGACGACTCAGAATGGGTGTTGTATACGTATTTTGGGGGCATCACAGTACTCATCATGCCAAAATTGATTGCTTTTATAAGGTTGTAAGTTTTCATATTCCTAAGCAACCTATTATTCGAATTCAAGCAACCAAACCATTGAAGTCAAACACTTTCATATCAAGCCATAAAGTCATTCTTTTATTGAATAATGGATGTCAAGTTTTTTTATCCCATGTTATGGACTTGAACAAAAATACGTCAGATTTGAATGATATTTCTATTGTTAGTAAATTTCCTGATGTATTTCCTGAAGAATTTCTTGGCTTACTCCCATAGTGTGATATTGAATTTTTTATCGACTTTAAACCCGGTACAAAACCCATTTCTAAAATCTCATGGCTCCTATTGAACTTCAGGAGTTAAAAATTCAACTATAGAATTTGGTACCCGAGCCTTTATTTGGTGACTTCCTTTGTGGAATGCACCGAAGCCAGACTCTCCGTAGGGGACTCCATATTCGTGCGGTAATAAACTGATAGGTGTCATAGTGATGTGCTATCCAAGATTCGGATATGAGTCACAGTTGAGAGCAACCTAAGTCAGTAATCGAAATGCGTAGCTTTCTATGCTTAGCTGGTTATTATCGAAGATTTTGTGGAAAGATTTTCTCGAATCGCTACTCCATTAACGCAGCTGACTCGTAGAGATACAAAATTCGAATGGATCAAGGATTGTGGGAAGAGCTTCGAAGAATTCAAGAGGAGACTTATTTCGGCACATATTCTGACCATACCATTCTGGAAAAAAAACGAACGTGGTAGCTAACGTGTTGAGTAGAAAATCGTATGTGGTTACGAGTGCGATGTTTTTAACAAAAAGACCCATTTCGTATGACTTAAAAATGATATAGATTGAGTTAAAGACTCTATGGATCACGTGATGATATACGAGTAAAATCGACTTTAATCGATAAATTTAAAGATGCTCATGCTACAGACTTGGAGTTGATGAATATGAAGAAGAAGATGCAAGAAGTCGTTATTCGAAAAGCGAGAATCGGCGATGTGAGGAAAGCTCAAACCTTTGATTTATCAGTCCAATTGAAATCCTCGATCGAATAGGAACTGTGGCCTATAGACTCGTTTTACCGCCAAGTATGACGCGTGTTCATAACTTTTTTCACATATCGATGTTACGTGAATATGTGGACGACCCGAACCATGTTATTGAGTTAGAACCGGACGAGATAGCCGAAGACTTAACGTATGAAGAGGTACCTGTCAAGATTTTGGATAGGAAGGAGCATGTCCTACGCACGAAGGTCATACCACAAGTTAAAGTTTTGTGGAGAAACCATGTTATTGAGGAAATGACCTGGGAGTTGGAAACGAAAATGAAAGCGAGGTATCCTCATCTTTTCGAAACACCAGGTACGTACGTCACTTTCGAGGACGAAATTTCATAAGGAGGGGAGGTTGTAAGACCCCAAATTATTAATAAATGAAATTTAATTTCCTCTATTTATTATTTTGAAATAGTAAGGGTTGATTTGAGTAATGTAGTTAGTTATGGGTAAAATGCACAAATATTTTAAATAAGCAAGTGGTTATAAAATATTCATTCTTGTCGGGGAATATTCGTTTGGTTGTGGAATATTCTTACTGTCGGGGGGAATATTCGTTTGGTCATGGAATATTCTTACTGTCGGAGAATATTCGTACGACGGCGCAGCCTTGTGTGGTCCCATAACGGAAAGCGATTGGATGAAGAAAACGACAAGTATAAGTTGTTTATAAATAACGGCGCAGTTGTTACTGTTAATACTATTGGAATAACCGGTGGTTAAAACACAGTAATACGCGTTGTTGCACAGTAGCACACGGTATTGCACCAATTATTGATTCTTATGTAAGATGGCACTACTCAATAATTGTTACAGTAATTACTGTTCAGTATTTTATTTTATTGATTCAATAATTGCTGCGTTGATATTTTATATTACTGTTGTTTCAATAATTGTTACTACACAGTATTTTTTATTATCGGAGCAATAATTCATATTATCTGAATAATATTATTAGATAACATTATTGGCAATGTCTAAAAAGTTCTGTCTAAAGAGAGGTTTGGTCCTCTAATTGCGCGCCAGTAAGCAGAAATCCTTATTGGAAAGCCCCCTCTTTTCTGGGAACGGCCTGGTTGCCAGTACTGTGATTTTGTAATATTATTTGTAAATAATTAATTATTGATTTATATGATGAGAAAAATATTAATTTTATGTGGATATAGATGGAGAAAATTTTTAAAGTGACAATTGTTAAAAAATGAAATTTTATCTTTTCTGATAAAATAATTTATTATTATATTTTAATAATATAATAATGGTGATATTTTTACAATGAATGTGGGATATATGAGTATATGAGGAGGACGAGTATTTTTGTTGCAAAAGTTGTTTAAAACATGTTAAACATGTTGATGGACCCATTTCTTGACTGAAATTTGATTATAGCCTGTAAAATTATCCGTTTAAGGATTTTGGTCAATTTCTGTTTGGAATTTGGAAAAACTTTCTTCGACAAAGTTGTAGAGAATTAAATTTCCTATAAAAGCCCGCGAGATTCGAATTTTTTGATAAAAGGGTTATTTATTATGAATTATTGAAGTTCTGAGGTTCCAGGATAATTGATTTTTGGAAGTTTTAAATAATTATAATAACAAAAACGTTTTTTTACATTGTTGGGACTCATTTAACATGTGATTAGGTGGCTGATTTCAGATGCTAAGTGTGCGTAGAGAATTATAATATAAATATTAATATTATATTAAATTTTCTGCTTTGGTGTTCTAAGCATTTTCCTATAAATAGTGTGCTTAGGTTAGAATTGAAAATCACACCAGAAACTAAAGATTTCTCTCTCTTTCTCTCTCTCTATAATATCGAGCGTATTTGTGAGTATTTTAGTACTTTGAGTATTGTTATACGGTGCAAGTTCTTTCAGCACTATATCCAGTATTCCAGTCAGAAGTACTATTCTTTCTGAGGTAAGGGATGTTATTTTATTCGAAAATGATATTATTTCTTCAATATCATTATGCCGAAATATTGGTTAGAAATTTTTTATCAAAATTGGAACTTTTCATGTCGGGGTTACTATTCATGAGTTACTATTCACGCGTTACTATTCACGAGTATTATTCACGAAGCATGATGATTTTTTTGTGAAATTTCTATCTTTTGGTGTCGGAGTTACTATTCACGTATACGGCACTATTCACGAATACGGCACTATTCACAGAAAAATTAAATTTTTTTTTTTGTGTCCAAGATTGTCTGTTATGATTCTTATCTTTGATTGGATCTATGTTTTGATCTTCATTCTTGAATTTTACTCCAATCTGGTTATTTATGAAGTATTTTTGAACTGGGATTATTTAAAGTACGAATCCTTAATACTTGTTCTTTTGTTTCACTGGATTCGTTTTCTTTAAAATATTTTTCATCGTTCTCAGTCCTAAATGATGATATTACTGAATATCTTTGGCCTGTAGTGCAAAGATGAATGATTTTTTGATGAATATCTTTGGCTCGTAGTGCAAAGATGAACAGGTGTTGAGATGAACATGACCGACTGATTAATATCTTTGGCCCGTAGTGCAAAGATGAACAGGTGTTTAGATGAACATGACCAACTGATGAATATCTTTGGCCTGTAGTGCAAAGATGAATATTTAATTTCAGATATATATTGATTGATGTTACAGGGATAAAATATCGACGATGAACTTTTAAATTCATATATAGAAGATAGTAGTTTGCATTCTCTACTTAACTCTTCTAATGAATTATTATTTCCGCTGCGAAGATTGATTTAAAATTGGTTATCTATTGTATTCTATTATATTTTTCCCTATTGAGGACTAACGATAATTTGTTCTATATTATCTTAGTCATAATGTTCTTTACTGGGCTAGTTGAGCTCACCATTTTCCTTGTTGTTCCATTTTTCTTCTTAGGAGGCAAGAATGTAACGAGTACTAGTCGGGGTGTAGAATGATGGTTCTAAAAGTTGTTCTAGTAGTCCTCACTATTCTGTAAAATAGTGTATTAATAATTGTAATGAGAACTTATTTGAGTGTGGATATTGTCTAGATGACAATATTTATATTTAAACTCACAGTTTTTATGTTGTATTAATAAAGTTGTAGTTGTTTCTGTACCATATATTTGACGACTCAGAATGGGTGTTGTATACCTGTTTTGGGGGCGTCACGATTTAGAGCGATGTTTGTAGTGTTTGGACCTTTAAACACATCGTATTAATTTATGTGCGTTGAGTTTGATACTTAAACATTATGTTTGTGACTTAAATAAATTACTATTAAATAAATTAATTTTTTAAAAATATTATATTTTTAAACGCTCTAAACACACCAATTTGTAGAATAACCAAATATAGATTTAAGTTTCCAAACAAAGAACATATACTTTGCTTCAAAGGACAAAAAATCAAATTATAAAAATTAATGTTCCTTTCCAAGCCTACACATATACTTACAAATATACTTGTACATTACATCAAATATCAAAAATTGAAAATCCAACACAACACTCCCCATTAAATATCCCAACCAAACAATGTCCTGAAGTATACTGTAAGTTACCAAATCAGCAACTCCCTCTTTCTCTCTCCAAATCCGAAAACTGCCCTCAACTGCAAACTTCATCATCAATGGCGTAAAGCAAAACCTATAATCACTAAAATCCTTGCGTGCCCGAAACAATCAGTCAATTGGGTTGCCTCAAAATCAAAATTCTTCACATCTTAAATCAACTTTTTTGGGGAATTTTGATTTTGATTTTGATTTTGATTTAAAGAGTTAAGAAGAGTGAGAGTGATTTTGGAGAGAGAATAGAAAGAGTGGTATGTGTATGAAGACGAAGAGAAGGAGAGAGAAAAGCCAAGCTGGGAAAGCACGGGGATCAGTTGTTGGAGGGATTATTAGATTGTATCCATGAAATCAGTACCGCCTTCGCCTTTTCTAGGATGAGCGACTCCGCTTACCGTGTTGAAACGACATCGCGCCTCGCCCAATGGCGAATCGACAATTTGGCTTCCTGTACTTACCGGAAATCCGATCCTTTCAAGATCGGCAAGTGGAGTTGGTGAGCAATTACTGTTTGATGATTGATCATCTTAAAGTATTTCTCCCTTTTTAACTTCCGGTGTGTTCTGTTTTTGTTCCTAAATTAATATCTTTTGAGTAGCCCAGGAAATAAGAATTTTGAGTGACCCCGATGCTAAATTGTCTTATTAGGCTCAAATTATTGGACCATCTTTTTGTATTTCTGGTGTTTCTGCTTGGTTACTGAAAAACCAGAGAAATAGGAGTACACACAAGGACTGATTTATGATCTTTGAGTAACCCAGAAAATGAAATTTTTGTGTAACCCATAATTTTTATTGTCTTGTTAGGCTCAAATTATTGGGCCTTTTTTCATTTTTTTTTTGTGTCGACTACAAAGAAAAAATGAAAATTTGCGATAGTTAATAAGTCCAATTATTGTCATATTCAAGGCTAACAAACGGATAAGTGAAGGATTTGTTCTATAATTTTTTCTTCTTTTAGAAATGGAATAGTGGTAGTTTTTGTTTAATTTCCTCTGGTTGTGTTGTGCTTTTATAGGGTGGGTTTAACTTTGCTTTTTTCATTTTTGCCTCGAAATGAAGGCATTTAGCTGTGGAGAAAAACCGGACTTTGTTCATTAAATTGTACCCGGAAGTGTCAAATTTAACAAGAGACAACCCTCCGATTGCATCTTTTATAATTCGAGTGGTATCTTCTGTGGGCGATCGCACAACTTTGGCTCACCCAGGTAAACTAACCTGAAACCAAGGCTTTTATTGATGTTATTAGCCAGTTTTTAAGATTTGTAATGTTAGCAGAAATTCTATTGATGAAGGATTCGAGTTTATATGATATGTGTAGATGTTGTATTATATTCAAAGGACAAGGGAATCTTAACTAAAATGGTGAAATTTAAATAGATTAAATTGTCTTAGCACTGCCGGTTACTAATGATGATTGCAGAACCTCATATAGCACAAAATTCGACAAAATCCAGATGCTAAATTTAATTTATTTTTGTAATGGTTTCTTATCATCTAATGTGTTGATTTCTTTCTCTTGGTTTTTCCTCCAACTGTTCTTGTTTTTATGTACATGTAGAAATTACTGATAAGCAGATCAAGAATAACGACGATTTTGTTTGGGCACTTGAGGTTCCTTTGACTGGGAAATTCATCATCGACGTTGAATTCCTTGATTTGAAGACTGCATCTCCAAACGTAAGCATCTGCAAAAGCCTGTTTTTCTAATTCTTGAAGATTTAGCTCAATTTTGTTTATATACTATCAGTGGATTAGACTGTAGCATACAACGAATTTAGGCTTGTCAATATTGAAAAGCTTGGTTATTTAGGAGTAAGAACAAGAGGTTCTTTCATCAATTTTGTGTCCAAAATCTTTTCTTAGTGCTCTCAAAATGTATAAAAGCTACATAATCAATCCAGCATTCACTAAATAGATTGGAAACTGAATAGGTTGTGAAGAAAAATTCCAATATAATTACTATACCCTGTTCTTTGTTCTAAGAAATTATGTGTTACAGGGCGAGGAACCTTGCTCCATTTGGGCTGAAGGGATTACGCAAAAAGAATCGAATGCAACAGCTCTTACAGCACTTGGCCGAATGTTGTCAGAAAGTATACACACCGATATTGTAATAAATGCTTCTGATGGTAGCATAGGAGCTCATCGCGCTGTTCTTGCTGCAAGGTCCCCTGTTTTCCGCAGCATGTTCTCACACGACCTTAAAGAGAAAGAATTGTCGACCGTAAACATCTCTGACATGTCAAGTGAGGCTTGTCAAGCTCTTCTAAGTTATATTTACGGAAATATACCAAACGAAGTGTTTCTTACCCACCGTCTGGCTCTTCTCCGAGCAGCTGATAAGTATGACATCTCGGATTTGAAAGAGGCATGCCACGATAGTCTACTTGAAGACATTGATACCAAGAATGTGCTCGAGAGACTCCAAAGCTCTTCGCTATTTCAATTGCCAAAACTGAAGACCAGCTGCATGCGGTATCTTGTGAAGTTTGGTAAGATATATGATCTCCGAGATGATTTGAATACCTTTCTGCAGTCTGCAGATAGGGAACTTATAGCTGAAATCTTCCATGAAGTTCTTGCTACCTGGAAAGGTTTCTGAAAAATTGTGTTTAAATTGAAAGCCGAAAAATAGCATGTGTTAAGTCAATGATTGTCTATAATGTCCAACAAAATAGGTGGTTAGAAAAATTGTATTGTACCAAATTTGTTGCAGTGGAATTATATTCTTTTGCTGGATTGCAATTTGTTGTTGTACAGTACAGACTACAGAATATCTATATTGATTTCAATGAAAAACAAATCTTATTTCTTGGATTATTTTGGTGCTATACTGATGATTTTGCAGAAATTGGAGGAATATGTTGATAAGTTGAATGGTATATTGATATATGTATGATATAAGAAGAGTTGAGCTTCAGCAAAGTTGTCCTATGTCACTTACAAACTCATGCATTAAAAGAGCTTTGTAGTATTAATAAAGCAAAGCTTGTACCAAAAACAACAACACTGAAGCACTAAATCATAAATCTACCCGTAATGTCTTGAATGTTTTCATAACTTGAGAATATTTCTGCCCATTGACATATTTCAAAATCTAAACATGATGAACATAGAGTGAGCTCATGTCCACACCAAAATTTACTCTCCTTCCCACAAAAATAGTTTCATTCGAGTTTGGTATATTAATTAATTTACAAAAACATAAAATTCGAATTGTGATATACATTTATTTTGATTTTTAAAATAACAATTTTGTGCTTGCAATACTTTCAAAGAAGTTTTCTGTATTAATTATTACGTCATTCAAAAACGAATAAATTCACATCAATTTCAAATTCAAGATTTCACAAATTTTGTTTTTTTGCTTAATTTTTCATGCTTCCAAGCTTTAGCCTGCACAGGCTAAAGCCCAGTCCAGGCTTAAGCCGGACCTGTTCAGGCTCCAGGCTAGTACAGGCCTTGTGTTAGGTTAACCAGGTCTGTCCTTGGTAGGGGTGTTCAAAACAACCGTTTTTTTTTGTTTTTCGGTTTTTTCGAACCGAATCGGTCGGTTCGGTATAAAAAAGAACCGGTCCGGTTCGGTACAAAAAACCGTTATATGCCGATTTTTCGATACCGGTTTCGGTCCGACGTTTGTATGGTTCGGTTTTACTGGACCGGTATATACCGGTTTTCTAATTTTTTATTAATAATAATAATAATAATAATAAAATAATGATTATAATAATAAAAATAATAATAATAATATTAATAAAAATAATAATAATAAAATAATGATTATAATAATTAAAATAATAAAATAAAAATAAAAATTATATTAATTTTCGGTAAAAAGCGATACCGAACCGGTACCGCCGGTTCGGTATACCGGTTCAACCGGTACCGATATCGTTTCATGAAATTGACTACTATCGATATTCGGTTCGGATCAATTCGATTCGGTTTTTTACCGATCAACACCCCTAGTCTTTGGGGGAAGAAAAAGGGATTGTTTAGGTTGATTCAGATCCAGGCCGCCTCTACTATTGAGTATTGGTTTCACAAAAGACCGGTTTTCTTATACTCTTTTGCTTCTTTTACCCAACACCAAAAGGAAAATTATATATGTTTTGATTTTATGCAGATTTTTTTGTTGCGAGTTAAGTACACAACTATATTTTGGTAATATTTTAACGACGCATTTGATATAGTGGGTCAACTTTATAATTATATCTAATTTCATGTATTAATATACGTCACTGTTGGGATATTTCACATAAATTTCACATCATATAAATTCAAGAATATAGATGGTTTAATAAGAATCCGGTTACCATGAAGTTAACTTCATGGTAAATTGATCAATTGACCAATACAGTGCTGACACGCAGAGAAAGAGATCACCTCCCGCTTGCGTGTCAACATTATATTGGTCAATTAAGTATCAAAGTTCATGGTTCGTTGGGCCCAAGTATCAGGTTGACACTCCAAGCTGAAAAAGTTGCTCAAGATGAAGGGTTCACAAGAGTCGAGCAGAGCTCTTGATGGACTCAAAGAAGGTGTGCCTCAACCTAATAGATTAACCTTTTAGTTAAGGAGATAGTTCAACATAACAGTTGTGGGGACAATCGGGGAAGCCCGCGCGTTGCGTGCTCATACACAAGACACCAACATACATAAATGGATCCAAGACCTATTAGACATGCACTAAAAACATACTTAAGAGAGCATTTAGTTTGTAACGAAATGGATCTCCGAGCTAAGCAACTTATGAATTTCTCTTTCCAGGTTCACTTGTGTACACGTTCTTACATTTGTATGGTTATAAAATTACATAAAATTTAATTTTTTTTTTCAAATGTTAATACGGTGACAGGCTAATAATAATAATAATAATAATAATAATAATAATATAATTAATTACATATTATATTAATAGCATTTGACTCAAACTAATGATTCTGTAAATGTTAATAAGTAAAATAAAAACCTTACCTAGTTGAAATTCCGCCTCTTCTCTCTCTTGTCTTCTCCAATATCTCAACCTTCTTGGGAAGAAAAGAAAAAGTGAAGAGATTCTCTGCTGGGGGTGGGGAGGAGGGTGTCATTGGGGGAGGATATGGAGGGAATATTATTAGTATCTTTATGTTCCAAAGCATATTCTGTTTTCTGTGTACCCAATGGAATTTAAATATGTCGTCTCTCCTTTTCTTTTATCTCATTTATCGGTGTTTAGATGATATTTATTCAATTAAAAAATTAGCCCTAAATAAGTAACTACATTATATTTAGTAATAATACATATTCATTTTGTCTCAAAATTAGAGATACAATTTGACTTTTGAGGTCAAACGACCACGTATTAAACTCTAAAATTGGTCTGACTCATAAAAATTTTAATAAAATAAATTTTTTAATTAATAGATTTTAGTATATACTATACAATTATAATAATTACATCAACTAAAATTATAAAATAAAATAAAATAATATCGAGTCATTTTCATTCATAGGAGTCATACCGTCTAATTTCGAATTTGGATTGAAAAATCGAACAGTTGTTTTTTCATAACAAATTCTACTCTCTGATTTCAATTATAACATCGAAGAGTATCATAATTTCTTCTCTCAAAAGTTTTCTTTTCCCAAACAACTCTTTCTTCTCTCCAATTAACGTGCACATATATTTATACACGTGTTGATCTTTACTGTCATGGCATATGAGAGAATCATATAAAAAACAAGTGTGGGCAAAGAAATCGTGCCTGGCTAAGTTAGGATTTCGTGTTGGCTGAGGAGGAGAGAAATCCATGAAGACCATGGAATTGATTGATTGATTGAAGATGGGAGAACGACATGTGGGCGATTACTCCAACGACACGTGGCAGAACCCCTAGAATCCGGAAACTGGGTTAGGGTTATTGGGATTCCAAGAGCCTTCTTGTTGAGTCCTTGAGAGCGAGTATCCAAACCCTTTAGTGCTTTTAGGTGGAATATCCAAGCCTTAAGTCACCAAAAGAGTTAAGTCTTGTGTATCTCGAGAGGTCCCTTCCTTCATAAAATGGAAGGGGTATTTATAGAGCTTCCTGGAATTTAAGTAATCACATGTAAGGCACATGTCTTCAGAAAAATTTTAAAAATACCCTTTAGTCATTACAATAATGCTCATATCGTCATGTCCTTCTAACCATCAATCCAATCCCTCAATCAATTTTCAAAACGAGCCGCCTCAACGAGCCTTCTGCCTCGGAACACGTGGAGACTTCTCCCGGGTCTAGCCCCTTTCTTTCTGACTTATCCGTCTTCATTTAATTAGGTTATGTGAACCCTAATTTGCGCATTTAATTAATGAGGTCGTGGAACCCTAATTGTGCATTTAATTTAATTAGATCTTGTGAACACTAATTTTGCACCTGGACCCACAACAAGAATGATGAAAATTAGATCGGAAGAAATGAGAAAGAATGGGGAGGGGGAGATTAGTGTTACTATTATACTAATAATTGACAGAGAAACTGAAAGAAAATAACAAAGAACATCAAAAAGATTTTTTCATACGCAAGATTACACCATAAGACTGATATATACGGAAGTAGTTAGCATGAAATTTATTTTTGGATAAGTTGGTCAATTGATGAATAGAGTGTTGACAAGCAAACGAAGCTCTATGTGTGTCGATATTCTATTGGCCAATTGACCAACTTATAAAAAAATAAATTTCATGCTAACCGGATCCGATATATACTTGGTTAGTGCTAGCAACTTGAGCACAAATCAACCTACTCCACTAAAAAGTAAACACGTGGCTATTGTTAAAAACAAAGCATAACAACTTTTCCTCAACTAAAACGTCCAATCCTGACAATTAGCTATGACTACCAATTGAAATTGAAGTTAACATATTGGAGATGAAACATGGACGGAGCTACGGCGACCGGCGACAGAAGAGGTAGACGCGGCGGCGTTGTTTCTGATGAATTGGAGCTCGACGAGAACAACTTTGTGGTACGGAATTCATCAGAGTTTTTCGACTTTTAATTCCGATCTATATATTTCAAGCATAATAATTTCTCAAGCTTCATCAGACTTCTTAATACCTGTTAGTCCACCTTATTAATAATATAATATTGACTTAATGTGTTGTGTTATGGAGTTTTGGTTGTACGTTGGTTTTGGTTGGTTGTAACGAGAACAAGGGGAAGTGGAAGGTGGGAAGGGGGAAGTTGGGATGCAATGGGAGGGGCAATGGAAACTGGGGATGGAAAGAATTTAGGGATAAATAACATTTTTGTCATTGTATTTCGGTCCGATTTTCATTGTGGTAATCCAAATTTTTTTTATTATAATCGAATAACTGTACTTTCAAAAACTTACAAAATAGTCATTCTGTTCGATTTTCCATTCATAAAACGGACGGAATGCTGACTGTGCAAGTTGACTCCATTTATTTGCTTACGTGGAGCACAGAAAAGACAAGTAGGCGAATTATTATAGCACAAACCAACAAAACTATTAACTATTTCACCTAAACAATTCCAAAACTAATAATAATAATAATAATTTCAAAATAATAATAATAATAATAATAATAATAATAATAAAATACTATTAATAGTAATAATTTTAAAATTCTGTTTTTAAAATTTTTTTAAATAAAATTCTGTTTTTAAAATTAATATTTTTTAAAAAAATAGACTTTTTTAAAAAAAATATTAGTTCAGTTTAAAAAAAAATAACGTTTTTTAAAAAATTAAAAAATTCTGTTTTTATAAAAAATTAACATTTTTTAAAATTAACAGACTTTTTAAAAAAAATATTAGTTCAGTTTAAAAAAAAATTAACGTTTTTTAAAAAATTAAAAAAAATTCTGTTTTTATAAAAAAAATTGATGTTTTTTAAAAAAACAGACTTTTTTTAAAATTAATATTTTTTAAAAAACGTTTTTTAAACTGAAAACAGACTTTTTTAAAAAAAATATTAGTTCAGTTTAAAAAAAAATAAGGTTTTTAAAAAATCAAAAAAATTCTGTTTTTATAAAAAATTAACGTTTTTAAAAAAAACAGACTTTTTAAAAAAAATATTAGTTCAGTTTAAAAAAAATTAACGTTTTTAAAAAAATTAAAATTTTCTGTTTTTATAAAAAAAATTAACGCATTTTAAATTTAAGAATTTTTTAAAAATAGACTTTTTTTAAAAAAATTGAATTTTAAAAACAGAATCTTAAAAAATATATTTTTTTTAAAAAAAATTAAAAACAGAATTTTAAAATTATTACTATTAATAGTTTATTATTATTATTATTATTATTATTATTTTGAAATTATTATTATTATTATTAGTTTTGGAATTGTTTAGGTGAAGTAGTTAATAGTTTTGTTGATTTGTGTTATAATAATCCGTCTGCTTGTCTTTTCTGTGCTCCACGTAAGCAAAAAATTGGAGTCAACTTGCACAGTCAGCATTCCGTCCGTTTTTTGGACGGAAAATCGAACGGAATGACCATTTTGTAAGTTTTTGAAAGTACAGTTATTCGATTGTAATAAAAAAAAATTCGGTAACCACAATAAAAATCGGACCCCAGTACAATGACCAAAATGTTATTTATCCCAAAGAAGATACGATGAGTGTCTTTTTTGTTTGTGTTTTTTAATATTTAATATAGGTGAATACTCTTTTTGTTCTAAAAAATATTAAATTTTTTATGAATTCATTTGTGAAATTTTTAAATTTAAATTGTAATATAAATTTATTTATAATTTAGCATAAAAATCTTATACTTGATAGTATTTTGTAATTTGTTTATAATATTAATTTTATATTAAGTAAAATCTATATTATGTTATATTATTTTAATGTATGACGACAAATTCTATTAAAAAAAAATTGGTTATATGTTGTCTAAATAATAGTAATTCTAATCATGGTTTTAAAATTTGGACCGGACTGTCGATTCAACTGATTAAAATCAGAATCGGTCGACACTCTGATACGGTTTGAACCAATAAATCATTTTTTTGTCAAAAATCGGTTGTCTCAGTTGACCCACCGATCGAACCGATGATTCAACTGACAAAACCGGATAATTGACCCATTGAAGAACCGATTTTTAAATTTGTTTCTGTACCAATTTTTTTTAATATTAAAATTAAACACTTTTAATAATAGTGTAACTCAACTTTATTATGCTTTAGTTCATAAAAAAGAATATTTTTTAAAATTTTATTAATTATTAATAATATATTTTTTATATATTAATGACGTAAATAACGATTCGACCACTAGCCCATCCACCTGATACTTTTTCCGATTCGGTCCGAAAACATTGATTCATGATTTTGTAGATATACTTGTAATTCATAACTTGTAATGGGTAATACTTCATAACCTTATATACCTATGCAATAATTATCCTTTTAACGCATTTTATTGCATAGACAACAAATATATTAATTTTTATTTTTACTTTTACTGCGTCAATCAAAATTTTTGAATTTGATGGATTAATCACTTGAATTGCGTCACGTGGTGGTTCATAGGCTGCAAGCGGATCGTTCCTGTTAACATACCGACATTAATCCGACTTCTAATTGGTAATTTGTTGTTTGATTCAAATGTTTGAGCTTCGTTCTTTAGAAACCAAAAATGAATAGTAAGGATGGAGAGGAAGAACCCAAGTGACTCAAATGTCCAGAATCTTCAATGTCGCAATGTACAAAAATAAAGATACAATATTTTCTTATGGATTCAGCTCTAATCAACGTAGTAATGTACAAAATTAAGTTGCATAATTTAAAGAGAGAAAAAATCACATCAGACAGGGTCACTGACTCATTAAATTTCTAGAGGGAGGGCAATACTCTGATAGCCGAAGGGATATCCATTTTATACTCTAGCTTGAATGTTCCAGCTAAATGTAATGACTGATATACGTAAACCTAATATTAATGTGCCAATTCAGCCACCAAAAAGATATCCAGCTGCCTGTTCTTCATTACCATCAAAAAACTTTAGAGCTTCTACCACAGCATCTCTTCCGAACCCCAGCTCAATAAGCTTCGCGACTTTGGCTTCAAACTCAGATCCCTGCATATACAATGTCATATACGATAATATCTCGTGTTAAACTTAGCACCATCAACCATCATTGAGATGAACAATCAATTAGACGGCATAGAATGTTGATGATATGGCTTATGGTAATCTAATAAAACAGGTCATCAGTCAGATCATAAATGATAGCATAGTGGTAAAACATCTCCCTTCATTGTGCAAGCTCACAAGTTCGAGCTTACCCCTCAGAAGTAAGCTTAGGTTGGAACCAAATAGTTATGTGTTCAATATAAATCAACCCATTTTCAAATTTTAAGTTTACTATTATTACGGTCCAATGAAACTTAATTTAATATATTTAATTTCTATCCTCCATTAATTTCTATCACTAATTTTTGTTATACATTATTCCTCTAAAAAAATTTACACTCTCTCTAAAATTTTTATATACTTTCTCCCTCAATTTTTTTTATATTTTTCCATCTTTGATTGTATATAAGCAATTTATAAATACATTTACAAATATCGACCATTAGACATTATAAATATATCCAAATAATATTTACCCAAAGAGTTACCCGACAAACACTAACCACAAATTACCTAGGAAGCAATGATTCTTCATTAACCTGCGAACTGACCACAAATATTGAATGTTTTATTATATATATGTATTTAATATAATAAAATATGTGCCAAATCTCACTACACCCAATCCCCATCTTTTAAGATTTGACAAATCGTATTCCCGTATGGCACACCAGTATCCCCGAGTGTGTATCCATGCTTCTTAGTCAATTACAAAACTAAATCTTTTACATAGCAAAACATATATTACCACAACTGCGTCAGTCTTAACCCTCGTTTATAACTTCATGTTTATAAAAACATGAAACTTTTATTGTTTGTTGGATGGACGTTGTTTTTTTCTTGTAGTATTTATTTTGTTGAATGTTTTATTATATATATATATATATATATATATAAAATACAATATACATATTTAATAATAAAATATGTGCCAAACTCCATACCCGAATCCCCATCTTTTAAGATTTGACAAATCGTTGTATTCCCGTATGACACCAGTATACCTACATGCGTATCTGTGCTTCTTAGCCAATTACAAAACTAAATCTTTTACATAGCAAAACATATATTACCACAACTATGTCAATCTTAACCCTAAAAAATATCATCATTGAAAAATTACACAACCTCAAAAATGAAAGCCACAAATTTACTGCAATTACATAATAAAAATACAGTAGCTTCCACACAAACGCATACATGTATACATACTTGCCAGAAAAATCAAACCCACACATAATTAAAATTCAGAATACAGAACAATACCAAAAATCATTAAAAATAATCAATTTTCACAGTCTACATAAAAACTACATATCAAATGGGTAAATTACCTTCTTAGGATCACCATCCTTATCTGGATGATTCTTGGTCGCAATCTTGCGATAAGCCTTCTTCAAATCATCCTATGATTTGGATTGAAAAATCTAGGTTGAAAACAGTTCAACTGGTTTGGACATGTTTTTCCTTTTGGGAATATGGGTCCACACTTAATCCAACCTAAATAATTTAAATTAGTAACCAACCAAATAGTTCTATTTAATTTGGGCTGACCCAATAGTTTATTATGAACTAAATCGTCAGATCACTCAAGGTAAGTTTCCCCAAGTTCCCCACCCCATCCACCCAGTTCCCCTTCGAGACCCTTCCCCAGGTTCTCCCCTTAGGCCCGTAGGATTGAAATGTGTCCCTAGAATTGAATTATAATAGTACAACTTCTCAAAAAGGAAAAAAAATAAGGTCATCAACTAATGAGCATGATTCATCAAATAAAATACACAAGAAATCTACCACCAAGTAAAATATAATATGCAACAGATCCTTTTGCTTGAACTGAATTCAATCCTAGACAAATTTAAAGAGATACAATCATAGATTACCTGTATGGTGTTACCAGCGCCAGCTCCTGCAATTTAAGGTGAAAACAACACAAGAAGTTAATTCTCGTCACCTTGATAAGTGCAGGAAATATTGAATATAAAGAAAGACGAGGGAAATATCAAAACTCCTCAACAGACGCATTGTGTTATTAATGAGGAGAAATAGCCAAACAACTTGAAAAAACGAGGCTTAAATATACTTTTAAACCTTTTTCGCTTTTTACACTTCAAACCGTAGTGTTTCAACTTTAAGATATTAAACATTAATATCTCTATATTTCTATAATTTAAACCTTTTGACTACCGAATTTAACATTTCTTACCGGAACAAGTGACTCAAAATAAAAGGGTAATTAAGTCCTTTAAATCATTTATATTGGTTTCAATTTTTTTCATTTTCCTTCTTCATCACACACTAATCATGTGGCTAAAAATTTTTGTACGTCGAACGATATTTAACGTTGTCTACTAATCTGGAAAATTAAGTCTAAACCTTAAGTTTTTCGCTTTTTACACTTTATACCCTAGTGTTCAACTTTAAGACATTAAACCTTAATATCTCTATATTTCTATAAATTAAACATTTTGACTACCGAATTTTGCATTTCTTACCAAAACAAGTCATGTGACTCAAAATAAAAGGGTAAATGAAGCTTTTAAGGGCATATATCATTCATATTGGTTTCAATTTTTCATCATTTTCCTTCTTCATCACACTAATCACGTGGCTAAAGTTTTTTGTACTTCGAATGATATTTAAGGTTGTCTATTAATATGGAAATTAAGTCTTTTAAGCGTATATATCTTTTATATTGGCTTCAATATTTTCTATTTTTTTCATACACACTAACCATGTGCCTATATTTTTTTTTGCTTTCAAAGATAATTTAGAGTGAAATTACCCAAAATACTCTCATTTGAATTAATTATTACTCGTCGGTAGTCAAAAGGTTTAATTTATAGAAATTTAAAGACATTCATGTTGTCTTAAATTTAAAATATACAAATTTAAGTACGAAAGAGTGAAAAACTTGAAGGTTTAAAGTGTATTTAAGTCAAAAAAATAATCATACTCTAGACTCTTAGCATCACAAATTTTGAAACGCGCAAGCCAAACTCAACAAGTATTTAATATATGTATTTCAGGCTTATTTAAATTTTATTGAAAGCAAATGCAATCATGCATGCCATATAAAACTTTATTAGAGTTCTAAATCTAACCAGAAGACTGTCCCCCAATGGGTACATTACTCTTCTCTTTTGTCCCAGATGTAACCTGAAAAACAAAGAGGCAAATTCAATGTCATCCATATACATACTCATGCTTAGAGTGTACTGCAAAATAAGTACGACCAATTAAGGAACGAACAATTATTTATACATATACATGAAGCTCTTAAAATATACTCCCTCCATTACAAATTATAAGATCATTATTGACATGTGAAAGTCAATTTAAGATATTTTCAAACTCAAAATTGATATAATTCACTAAAAATTATGAAACAATAAATCTTATGGTTAGTAGACAGTAGTATTTAGTATTTAAAATATTGATCATTGTATTAACTAAAATTAAATGAATCTATGTACATTTAAACTTCAAAATTGTCTCAAATTGACTTTAAAAAGTTAATAATTATCATATGTTTTGGAATGGAGAAGTATGTATTTAAAGATTGAAATTTGGAAGCTATATTACATTTAACTACAAAAACCAAACCAACTCGTTGTTCTCCATTACCACTCCCACCTCCGAAGTCCCACCTCTTTCTGGCCCAATCCAAATATAATTGCTTCTTAATCTCCTACTCTAGTCATGGCCAGACTATGGTGGCTCAAAACAATGATAACAGCTAAGGCTATAAAATGAGCAAACAGTTCAGGCTCGATTTGTACTCGCTCGACTCGAAATATAAATGAGTCAAATATGAGCACATTTTAAAGTTCGATAAATTACTCGAACCTCCTCAAATTATAATTTTCTATTGATAATCGGATCATATTCGTTGGAAAAGTCCAAACTGCTCGGGCTCGATTCGGAATCGTGCTCGACTCGGTAGTTAAATGAGCATCAATCAAACCTTATTTTATACTCGATAAATTTTGTGAACCAAATCTGAGCAATTCAATACTCGGATCGACTCGGTTCGTTTACACCCTTAATAACAACATGGACTTAGGTTGTCCTCCTTGGGAGTGAAAGGTTCAAACTGTCAAAAACTTTGAGTCACTCCAAACCATTTCAGTGGTGGTCTAGCGGTTCTCAGTGATGAGTGAGTTTCATACCTACGAATCAGATATCTATTCAGACTTAATGTCTAATCCATTTATTTTAGTATCGTTTTATGTGTTTGTGCTTGTTTTGTGTGCATGTTTTAGTATGTGTTAGCTAAGGCATGATGGTAGCGATATGGCGAGAAAGTGCAGCAAAGTATCAGAAAACAGTAGAATGCAAGAAGGTACCCCGTCGGGGCGGCCCATATTACAAAGCAAACATCCGTCGGGGCAGGGGTACGCGGCTAAAAAAGAAGAGTTTTAATGCACTTCTACTACTGCCATGGCGTGGGCTGATGGACTTTGGATTCAATTGGGACTGGACTGAGGACGTAATTAGTTGTTATTACAGAGACTTAAGCTATTCTATTCTGACAATCATCAATTAACCAATCAATTTCAACTTGGAAGCCCTAATTTGTGAAGATTCTTGGAGCAGAGCTAAGGAGCAAGGATCACGAATATTGCAGAATTGAGTGAAGAGAAGGGTGGTTTTATTATTATTCTTGTTCTTTAATTTCAGTTTCTGTAATTGGGATGATGTTCTCTTTAATCTATTCAGTGTTTAATTCATTAGTTATGAACTAAATTATCTTATTAAGCTTACAATGGATCTTTAAGTGTAACAAGGATTATCATGCTTTAATATCAATTCAATGAAGCTATATTTCAGTTCATCTATTATGATTTGTGCGTAATTTATGAATTATTTGATCACCAATTCTATATGGGCTTGTATGGATTCGAGAGATGCGATATGAGTTTAGACTTGGTCATAATAGCATGTGTTTATGATTTCTGCGTTTTGATGGAATTCATGATGTATGTTTAGGATAGAGATATACATATGCATCGCATGTAATCGTACGAGAACTTGGGATTTAAACCTTCTTTAATTGTAATTCACATAGAGATATAGTGAATTAGTTAATTAGGGTGTTTGACTTAATTCTATTGTGGATTTAAGTTGATATGGGTTTAGTACATCGAGAGATGGCTAATTCTATTTTCGAGTTCTTGATTAATGAATTTGAATAGTTAAGTGAATTGAAAAGAAGTGTGATAATCTGAGTGAAACATAAAGTGAAGTTGTAGACTTAATTCTCCATTATCTGATTAAAATTTGCGGTAGTTAGTTGAATCGATTTGATTTGATTTTTGTTTATTAGTTTTTCATTATTTTCAATCATTAATTCGATTAGTTTAATAAAATTGAAATAATACAAAGCTGTTAATTGTTAGATTAAAATTAATTTATGTTTCTGTGGGAACGATACCCAACTTATCATTATATTACTTGTTGATCACGTATACTAGCGTGTCGTGCTTAATTAGATTACATCCAACACTCGGCACAAATTACTACCAATTGCCACCAGGGGAATTTTTAGGGAACCTCTACACGATGGATTCAACTACCAAGATTGAAGATTAATTCCAACAATTATCATCTTAACTTTGAATGAATCTCTCAGTGAAACAATACATTTTAGGGTTGGGGCTTCAGAGACTGAACAATCTTTTGGTGGCTTCAGAAAACCACTAGTCAGCAATTAAATATAAGCTCGCTTAAAGCTAATCTTACTCTATTTTGGAACCTAAAGGTGTTTGTGCTTTGGAACTTTGGCAAATGTGCAGTCATGGGTTTGTGATAGTGGTTTCAGGTGGTTGTGACAGGTAAGTTGTCCTTATTTTACTAGTTCCAACATTGCACACGATATTGCCATGTGACATGCAGTATGCAAATATCATCTTCCATACAAACAATAACAAGAATTAATTGTTTCAGTAGTAAAATTGTACTTCTGGTTTCAATCGGTCACTTTTTGAATCTGAGGGTGCAAAAGCAATAAAATAAGGGTAAACACCATAATTTTACAATAGATATAATCAAGTAAAGCATACGAATATTGCTAAGATTAAATCAGAATCTAAGATAAAATCAGAAACCAGTCATGGCTCAAGGAGCTTAGGAAGTAGGAAGAATTAAGAGCAACTGCTCAATGATCTAAATAATTATTAAGAAGACTTGATTGACAAGCTGCCAAAATGTACAGTTTCACAATCAGACTAGATGTCAGCATGGTTCAGAGTCTCAGTAGCGGCCTATGTTTCGGAAGGTCATTTTTCGACTCAGTATCGGTTTCGGTATAGGTATTGGGCGATACGCACTGTTAACTAGTTAGGAGATTCAGAATAAGTAAGAAAATTGTGAAAAATTCTAAATAATATAAACAAGATGATAAATCAACAGGAAAAAAAACAAAAAGGAAAAAGGGAAAAAAACTCTCTAGTGCACACAATATTGTCCAAGTTTACGAAACAAACGATATATTTAATCAATTTTACATTTGAATAAAGTAGATATTTACATTGTCTTGGCTCAAATCAAATGGTTGAGCATACAATTTAACTTAACCAAGTACATTTTTAAGTTTAATTTTTTTCAAATTGTACTTAACTAGGGACTATAGGTACAATTTAATACTCCCTCTATCCTAGATAAAAGTCCTAATTGACTTTTTGCGCATATTAAGAAAGAGAATCAAATGACAAAATTGTTCATGTTTAAATTCTCATTTAATTGCATAGTTTTTTGCATGACTAATGATGCTCCACAAATATACATAGAGAATAAAAATATAACAATTAATACTAAGGGTATTATAGGCAAATTATTGTAAAAAATAGATTATTTAAGGTAAGTATTCATTTAACTGGGGACTACCTAAAATAGTAACAAGGATATTTATCCTGGGACGGACGGAGGGAGTAATAATTGAAGTATAATTTTGCTCAACTAATTTTATATATTTATAATAATTTTTAAACTTACACGTAACTAGGAACTATACAGGTACATTTCAAGTACAATTTAACTTTACTAAGTATATATGAAGTACAATATTTTTTTCATTTTTTAATGTATACTTAACTAGGTACTACATAGGTATAATTTATAGAGAAAAGTTTGTTCTCTTTTGTCATTTCCCTTTATAACCTTTAGCATATTCGATTTTTTTTGTGGCGGTGATTTCTCCTTTTGGTCCAAAACCGCTACGTTGCAGCGAGATTTCTCCTTTATTTGGTCCAAAACTGCTACAATACGCCGAGTTGCCGAAAATTACCCTTTACATGAAATGAATAATTCATAATTTTGTGCAACATGTCAAGGTTGCGGTACAACACTGACTGATACCTAACTGATACGCCGATATTTCGGCGTAATGGCCGATACTATGGATGCCAGCATGTCCAATCGCATTATGAGACATAATATGCAAATGGCTAGCTGTCAAGCAACTAACATGATTTAGGTAACTACAAACGTATATAAAATGCACAAACCTATAAACCTTTAGAGAATCTAGTGAGCCAACTAACAATTCATTCTATGGATCAGCAAAAAAATAACATAGAAAGCTATATTCCAAATAAAATCATCATGGGTGTCAAATCCGATACTTCAATTCAGTACATTTCAGACATCCCATAAGCCATGTATTACATTAATGTATTACAGTACATTAAAAGTAAATTTCAGACCTCCCATCCCATAACCCATGTTTTACCTAACCAATTGCTGACACAGCTTACGTCAAAAAAAGATCAGGCAGTGTGAGTATCAATACTTGATTTGTTAGTAAAAATTTAAATCAGAAATGCCTTACCTGGGCACCAGAACTAGATGCTTCCTGCGCAAACCTCTCTTCATCCAGAAAACGGGGTGGAATGTCTTTTTCTAAAAATAGGTTGAGCGAGCACAGAAAAAAATTAATCACAATTGAAATTGACTATTGAATAAAGGCATGTATAGGAAGGCAAGATCAACCTTGCAAAAATGGTACTGAAACCTCTCCTCCACCAACTCTCATGACATTTTCCTTCAAATCAATTATACACTGCACACAACAGCCAGTTCAGATTTTTATCATGTTTTGATTAAGATACTGCATTAAAAATCCTATCAAAAAAATGCATAAAAGAGCTTGAAAGCCAAAGAAGCTACCTGATGCTTACGGAGCATATCCAGGCCAAAAAGGAATTCCATATTTGGAGCATCCAGCACCAAGAAGGAACAAGGGTAAAATATGTTCCCAATCTACCATAGTTTTAATGTACATGTTAAACAAGAAAACATTATATAAGCTTCTGAATACAAATATGTATGTTCTTCAAGACCTATCTAAATTTATACTCCCCTCCTTTCCAAAAATAAGATCATATTTTTGACTTTTTAAAACAATTTGAATTATTTAAGCTTCTGAATACAAATATGTATATTCTTCAAGGCCTTTCAAAATTTATACTCCCACCATTCCAAAAAATAAGAACATTTTTGAATTTTTAAAGCCAATTTGAGATATTTTTGGATTAAAAATTGATGCGAGTCATTCAACTTTTGAAAACAATAGGTTTTGTAATAGTAGTACTTTTTAGATAGTTTTCAAATTTCATAATTGTATTGACTTGCACTAAATGAACTCAAATCAATTTTGAATTTGAAAATATCTCAATCTAACTTCAAATAGTCAAAATTGATTCTATATTTTGGAACCGAGGAAGTATATAATATGAAGTAGTTTATTGTACGAGAAAAGGAGGGGGGGAAGGGGAGAGAGAAAAATAGAGAGGTATACTCAAATTCCAATCTCTCTCCTACAGATTTTCTAGAGCAACACATGCTTGAATTGATAAAACATGAGGACAAAGAACCAGCTACCAAACTTAAAAGAATATACAAAAGGGAAATGAAACGTATCCAAAAGGTGGGGAGGGGAGGGTTTGCCTCTCAATGAAGTAATACATTTATAAAGCTGTAATATGTGAGACAAATAAACAAGATCTCATTTAGGCGTAACAAATGAAATGTCATTCCAAAAGTAAGTGTGTATCATATGAGCTGTCTCATCTAAACTAAAATCAGTATGATGAAGAAATATCTGTATACATGGACAAAGGCATACTTGCAAGACACAAAATGATTAGTATACATTAAAACCAATGAGAATTTTTACTCTGAGGACATGACAAGTATTACCTTGATTGGAGCAACATGTATCCGACCAAGTATCTCAGACTGACCAACTCCGTGAGCAATGCCCTTATAACGCTGATCTAAAAGCCTCAACAATCTGAAATAGGAAATATCAACCACGACAAAATTTTCAATCACTTTTGATATCTATGTAAGATGGACCAAAAGACTAAGACCTATAGCATAGATAAGATGGAAATACAAATGATTGTTTGGAATAATTCATTCAAGGCAATTGCCACAATGAAAACAAAAGATCTTCTATTTCATTTTATTTAATAATTAGAACGTAGAAAACCTTAAAATTGAACTACTGCAACAACAAAAATGCACTTCACAATATTAAATATTTCTACCCAGCGCGTGTAAAACCTTAAACTGAAATTTTAGCAAAAAGTTCATTAAAAGAAGAATATAGATTTCAACTCCTCAGCATTCCTTAGATGAAAAAAGAATCCCCTATTTTTAATTGGGAATCTCACACACTGAGCCAAAAAAAAAAGGGTATAGCCTAAGAATATGAAGTGAAAGGTGCAGTAATCCAGGTAGTCCAAATACCTAGATGATAGACAATGATTTCCAGAGTTAATTAAGCGGATCAGTGTATCATTTATTTTGAAGCTTGACCCAGTAACTCAATCATAGCTGACTACAACCTTTAGATTGGACATTCAACACAACTAACCAGCATAAAAATGTGATAAACGGGCAAAACCTACGGCTCTTCTATATGACAAAAAAGTATATGAGTTTCAAACTTCAAATTTACAGTTTTCTCAAGTCAATTCAAATAACTATTAGACATTTAGACTGCATTGCTAAGACTGTCATAAAAATTGCACAACAGAGGCTATTTCACATTGAATTACTTGCAAAATTGATATTTCTTTTTAGCTTCAATGGCTATTATTATGGCGGTATTACAGTGGCACTTTTTGACAGTTTTGTTATATATATGAAGAGTCGTGAAATAACAATGAGAACTGGATTGATGGTCATCAAAAACAACTTATTGGTTTGCTACTCATGGTTCACAATCGATTCTCCATAATAGCATTAGTTTAAAGAGGCATTTTTTTGTATTGCCTTAAACTGGGCTGGTCTGACAGTTCCCTTACAGGTTGCGGTTCAATCACCCAGCTGGACCAATTTGCTATAACTAATCCGCTTTTGAGATGGTATCCAGAGTGGGAAAATGGGCTGTTCGCAGAAATCTGGTCCGACTGGCTTACTAATCCAGTCCATTTTTCAAAACATTGATGCCGGTACACCTTAAATGTGACGAACCAGACTTCTGTAATTAATTTTAAATATTTATTGAATTAAATAAATATTTTGTGATTTATTTATGGAGTTAAATAAATATTTGATAAAATTGTTGTAGATTAATTTAATTAAATGTGTCACATTAATTAAATTAATGAGGAATAATTTTATAGTTCGAAGTTATAATTTATTTGGGATTATTAAATTAATTGAGTTGTTAATAATTATAATGTTGTTCAAATTAATTTAATAATTAATTAGAGATTTATTGATTTGTTATAATTAATAAATGAGAATTTTAATTATGTGATAATTTGATTTAATGAGTAATATTGCCTTTAATTTAATTGAATTAAATAATATTATTTGACTAATTATGGTGTGACAAATAAACTATATAATAAACAAGTTAATTAAAATAAATAGAAATGAGCTTTTTAAAGCCAAGCCAAACATGGCCTTAAGAACATGGGATCAGTTAAGGTGATGCGCTTAACTAATACCCATGTTGTGCCAGTTATTATTTATACGTATTATATTATCAGCCTTATATTCACGTACTCCATTCCTAAAGCTAAGTTAGAGAAATCACAGAGAAAAAGAGAGAACTTGAGAGAAATTGAGATTGAGGAAGAAAAATTGGGGAATCAAGAGGAGTATTCTACCATCTTTGTGTAATCCAAACAAGAAAGCAAGGGTATACACTTGAATTCAAGTTTTAATTTACATTCTTAAAGTTCTTCACGAAAATTGGTTTTTAACTCTCTGTAATTGAAATTTTATGGATGATTGTTGGAAATATGGTGTTGTATGTGTTTATAACATGTTTTATATCATTTATCCATGATTTAGAGTAAACAAAATCCATGAAAACATGTTTTAAAGGAAGAACTTGAGTTTTGGTGATATATGTATAATATGTATGATTTTGAAGTCAAAATTGGATTTTGGGTGAATGATTTGTCGAGATGTGTTGATACTTGTGTTATTAGATGTACAAAAAGGCTTATTTTGGAATCAAAATTAGTGTTCAATTCATGTTGTAATCTGCTAATTGATAGTTGTTTACGTTAATACATTCAAATACGAAAAGAATGCAAGTTGTATGAACTGATTTGGTTGAGAATCGAACCTGTGGTGAGACAATTCGCTAATTATGTTGAAATATGAGTTTGAGTGTAAATCAAGGTTTTTGAGACTCTAAATTGGAGGTTCAAACTGTTTTTGTTGTTAAGAGTCGAGCTATATATGTTGTATGTTGTTTTGGTTGAGTTTATAACATATGGGTATGCTTAATTTGTTGATTGAATGTCGAGTATTTGGACTGATGAACAGTGTAATGCCCCAAAGGGCATTTTGCAACACAAATCCCCGCCCCAGCGGGGAATCCATATATGAAATTGTTTGTTTTTTTGGTTTTCAGTCATGGTATGTTGGCTTAACTTAGTCTAATGAGCATGATAGTGAGTTAGGTGTATAACAAGAGGTTATAACATATTGTTAACATGCATGTGGTGATTTCAAGTTGAGAATTATCGAATTGTATAGAACTTAAACTTGTAGTTCGTGAAATTGATACTTTTATGTAAAGAATTGTATTGATTGCTAAACAATAATCTCAGATTCGTGTTATGCGGTTGATTCTAATGATCAGAATTTGATCTAAGCTAATACGTTTTAATTGACATAAGCATTGGAATACAATTATAAACCTTGTTGGAACGACAATAGGCTAAGGTATGAGATTTATATCTGTTTTCCAATATTATTGAAATCTCAACAGGCAAAAACTATATCATTGTTGTTACAAGACTAGAGATCTTTTGTTGATTCAACTAATCCTTAGTTGATGGTTTAAGATAGAGATACTTATTAACCTAGGACATAGTTCATGGTCTTGTGACCCTTAGATGTACTTTTGATTACTGTTCTAATCTTGATTCAAAAGCCAAGCTTTTTTTGTTCAGTATCCATTGTTTACTTGCATGTTATTATTATTACTATTGTTAAACTTGTGGGCAATTGTTGTTCACTCTTTGTTAGACAATAAGGATTCTACAGAATATTTTCGAATGTGTATTCTTCTCTCAAACAGAGGCAATATATAGGGTACAATTACATCCTATAAATTAGGACATAAAAATAAGGAACAGATTGTTTCTATAATTATATACATGATTGCTCAACTAACCAGATTTCTAGGATTAATTATAGACAATTAGAATCAATCTAATATTGTATACAGCTCATGCACACACTCCCCTTCAAGTTGGTGCATAGATATCCATCATGCCCAACTTGTCAATAGTACCATGAAACACCTTCCCTGAAACTACCTTTGTGAGCATAACAGCCAGCTGACTCTCGGATTAAATAAATGGGAATTGTATAACCTTTCCATCGAGGTTCTCCTTGATAAAATGACGATCAACTTCAACATGTTTAGTACGATCATGTTGAACAGGATTTTGTGCAATTTCGATGGCTGCTTTATTATCACAGTGGAGATTCATAGGTTTAGCATATTCAATCCCCAAGTCCCTCAGTATATTCCTTATCCATAACAATTCACAAACACCATGAGCCATACCATACCTTGGAATTCAGCTTCCGCACTTGATCTTGCTACTACCTTCTGCTTCTTGCTTTTCCACGTGACTAGATTACCTTCCACAAAAGTAAAGTAGCCAGATGTGGACCTTCTGGTTGTCTGATCACCTGCCCAATCAAAATCTATGTATCCTTCAATGTTAGAGATACTATTTTTTGAGAACAACCCTCCTTTTCCTGGAGCACTTTTTAAGTACCTTAGAATCCGATAGACCGCATCCATATGCTCTTCACTTGGTGTATGCATGAATTGGCTTACAACGCTCACCGCATATGCTATATCTGGCCTTGTGTGTGATAAGTAGATTAATCTTCCCACTAATCGTTGATAACGACCCTTGTCTGTTGAGGTTTGATCTGGAATAATCTCGAGCTTATGATTCATTTCTATGGACGTCTCTACTGGTTTACACCCAAGCATTCCGGTTTCGGTTAAAAGATCTAGCACATATTTTCGCTGTGAAAGAAAGACTCCGTGTTTCGACCTGGCTACCTCAATTCCCAAAAAATATTTAAGTCGTCCGAGATCCTTCATTTCAAATTTAGTGGCTAAATACTTATGTAAAGCTTTCATTTCGCATGGGTCATCTCCTGTCAAGACCATATCATCAACGTACACGATTAAAGCTGTTACTTTTCTTTCTTTGTGTTTTATAAACAAAGTATGATCTGAGTTACTTTGCTTATAGCCAAACTCCATTGTAGTCGAGAATCTCCCAAACCAAGCTCTAGGTGACTGTTTCAGTCCGTACAAAGACTTCTTCAATTTACAGACTTCACCTTTACATGAAGAACTACTTTTAACTCCAAGTGGTAGCTCCAATGTAGACCTCTTCTTCCAAGTCTCCATTGAGGAAAGCATTTTTAACATCAAATTGTTTTAGAGGCCAGTCTCGATTTGCTGCTATAGATATAAGAATGCGAATTGTATTGATCTTGGCTATTGGTGCAAAAGTATCCTGATAGTCAACTCCATACCTTTGCGTATATCCCTTCGCAACTAGCTGGGCTTTATATCTGTCAATACCTCCATCTGGTTTGAGTTTCACTGTGAACACCCATCTACACCCAATTGTCTTCATTCCTTTAGGCAGTGGAACAAGCTCCCAATTGGCATTCTTTTGCAGGGCCTCCATTTCTTCGTTTATCGCCTTTTACCACTTCGGATCAGCCAGTGCATCCTGCACACTACTAGGAATAGAAAACGTGGATAGTTGATTAACAGTAAATGTATACGATTCCGTCAACCTATGAGAGGACACATAGTTGTTAATGAAGTATTTGGTCTTGGCTGTAAGGTCAGGTTCATATTGTTTTTTTTGAACTCCCCTATTCAATCTTTGTGGGTATCTATTAGCTTTATTTTCTGCAGGAGCATATGTTTCATTAGACTCAATAAACACAGGATTTGTAGTTACCCGAGGAGGAGGAGGAACATTCTGGGTTGACTTCAATTAATGGTGTAGTGGGGAGCAACTCTGAGGATATCAGTGATGATTCTAACACAGCTTCTTTGGGAGGAATTGATGGTTCACTCTCAGTTTCATTGTTGTTACCACAACCTTGTCGACCTTGTTGCTTAAACTGTTCACTCACTTCTTCTAACTCAATAAACTCATCTCCGCCATTCTCTTGTTGAAAATTCTCTTCATTTGATGAGCTCTCCCCCAGAAGTGAATTTTTAACAATTCCCCTGGAGTAATAAGGTTCTACTTCACGGAAAGAGACATCTAGAGTAACATGTAGCTTTCGGGTTTGTGGATCATAGCACCTATATCCTTTTTGAAATTCAGAATAGCCAACAAAGACGCATCGTTTTGCATATGGATCAAGTTTATTTCGCAAGACCTTTGGGATGTGAACGTATACGGTACATCCAAAAACTCGGGGTTCAAGATTTAGACGATGGGGGACAGAAAATAAGGATTGCAATTTTTGTTGAGGAGTTTGAAATTTTATTACTCGAGAGGGTGTGCGATTGATGAGATAGGCAGCAGATACTCGAGAGGGTGTGCGATTGATGAGACAGGCAGCAGATTTCACAGCCTCACCCCAATAAAATCGAGGCATGTTCATGCCGAAGAGGGAGGCACGCACTATTTCCAAAAGTTGTCTAGTCTTCCTTTCTGCCAATCCATTTTGTTGCGGAGTATAGGTGCATGAGGTTTGATAACGAATTCCATGGTCGCTCAGAAAAATATGGAAAGGGGTGTCTACAAACTCAGTGCCATTGTCTGTTTGAAAAACGCGGATTTGCTTTTGGTACTGAGTGTGTATCATTTTGTGGAACTTCTGAAATGTTAGACACACATCACTCTTTTTTTCAAGTAAGGAAAACCAAGTCATTCTAGTGCATTCATCAATAAATGTTACAAAGTACCGAGCTCTAGAAATAGAGGGAATTTTTGCAGGGCCCCAAACATCAGAGTGGATAACTTCAAAAGGTTCAGAACTTTTATTCAAACTTGGTAAATAAGAAGTGCGATGGTTCTTAGCTAGTTCACAAGTGTCACAATGAAAATCCAAATCATTCAACCTTGAAAACAATTTTGGTTGCAATTTCTTAAGATAACCTAAAGAAAGATGTCCTAATCTACGGTGCCATAACCATATAGTCGCTCTAGCCTTGTCTTCACTGCTAGCTTGATTTGCCTGACTGATTTTCGATCCCCCATTTTCTGTCAATTCCAAGTAGTAGAGTTTGCCCCGTCTAACACCATAACCAAGAGTCTTCCGGATTAGAATGTCCTGAAAGACACAAAATGAGGGCCAAAAAGTTACAGTACAAGCAAGAGTTGAAGTAATCTGGCTAACAGACAAAAGATTGTATTCAAGAGATGGAACAACAAGAACAGAGTCTAATGTGAGAGTATTAGACAAGATTACATATCCTTCCCCAGTGATAGGGGAGGTACTACCATTGGCGGTGGAAATGACTGATTGAGAAGAAGGAAAAACCGATTTTAACTTACTGGAATCCCTCGTCACGTGATCGGATGCACTTGTATCAATAATCCAAGTTCTATTCTTAGAAGTTGAAGAGAATACACATGCTTTACCAATAATACCTGGATGAGCAACATTTGCCGTAGGCATCAGCTGATTTTCTTCTGTGGATGTCATCATAGCTTTCCCTGCAATCTTTTTACGAGGTTTCTTTGAGAAGTCCCACCACTTCGGATAGCCAATAATTTCATAACAACGCTGTTTCGAATGACCTTTTTCCCCACAGTGAGTGCATTCCAGGTTGTTAGCCTTTCCATATGATTGATTGTTTCGATTGTTTAATGATGCAGACGACGATCCTCGTCGAGTTTGGTTGGTCAACATAGCCGAGTTTTCAAATATTGGACGATAGCTCCCGCTCCCCATTGTCTGCCTCTGCTGATATTCTCTCCTGACATGTGCATATGTGCTCTCCAGATCCAGTTTTGGGTCTTTCCGCAAGATTTCTCCACGAACCTGATCAAATTCAGAGTCGAGTCCACTTAGAAAAATATGAACTCGAAGCCTTGCCATCGTAGAGAGCAACTGGATTACCCCTTCGACTATTCCTTCTTGAGAGGTAGTTCTATGATCAATTTCCTGAAAAATACCAACAAGTTCATTATAGTATGTTGCCAATGGTCGACCATTCTGCTTGGTAGAAAACGATCTCTGGTTCAACTCAAAAATACTTGTTTCGTCTGATCCATCATAGAACGTTTTTGATACAGCCTCCCATATCTCTTTGGCGGTGGGAAGGCGAATAAATCGCTGCATTAGTGACGGACTAATTGAATCAATTAGCCAACTTTTCACTTTGTGATTTTCAGTAATCCATGCTCCAAGATTAGGATCTCCAGATTTTGGTTTCTTCGTTTCTCCGGTGAGATATCTAGCTTTGTTGCGAGCGCCGATACGCATCTCCATGAGTTGTGACCATAATGGGTAATTGGTCTCATCGAGGGTAATTCCGGTTGGAAAAGGGGAGTTGTCTTAGTGTACGATAATATGTTGTGTTGGTGCTGGGATAAGTTCGATTGGTACGCTTGTAGTGGTCGCCATCAAACTCGCAGTAGCTTTCACGAGGGTGATGAACTTCAAAAGAAATACGAATACGATTGTTTGATGCCGACTTCTTTGGAATCAGACCTGCTCTGATACCATGTTAGACAATAAGGATTCTACAAAATATTTTCGAATATGTATTCTTCTCTCAAACAAAGGCAATATATAGGGTACAATTACATCCTACAAATTAGGACCTAAAAACAAGGAAACAGATTGTTTCTATAATTATATACATGATTGCTCAACTAACCAGATTTCTAGGATTAATTATAGACAATTAGAATCAATCTAATATTGTATACAGCTCATGCACACACTCTTATATAATACTCCCTCCGTCCCATGATAAAAGTCCTTATTACTATTTTGGGTATTACTATTTTGGGTAGTCCCATGTTAAATGTCTATTTTCCTTTAATAACCAAACTTTTACACATATTTTCCTATTATACTCTTAGCATTAAATATCTCATACTTTTCTTATTCTAATTCTCTCTCCATATTTAATGACATTATTATGGACAATTTTGTCATTTTATTCATCTTAATATGCGTGAAAAATCTACTAGGACTTTTATCCTGAGACGGAAGGAGTAATATTGCAGCTAGGGCTGAAAGAGTTGATTACTAGTAAGAGCAAAGGCAAGGCAAACAAGTGATGAAGACTTGTTTATTTATTAAATGATGTTTATGTATAAGACTTGTGTTGATTATGTTAAGTTTCCACATTTGATGTATTAAGGTTTAGATAACATGGAATTGTTTATTGTTTAAGATGTTGTAACCCTTATGGGAAGATTTCTATCTTTATTTATAAGTTTTATTTATTTGTGGGTATTTAGATGTGTTATTCTGGAGAGTGAACACGTAGAAATTTTGAGTACCCGGGTTTGGGGTGTTACATTAAAACTCTCGATCACGTTAAAAATATTAGCAAAGAAGCATGAAGTAATGACCTGCTTAGGTTTATCGCGGACTCTTATTCTACAGAGCTAAATGTAGCAGAGATATGCTATATGCATGTAAAATAGTAAATTCATGGTACATGCACTGATTTACACGAGCTATGGTCTAATGTTCAAATTTTGGAGTTAATACAATTATGCTTAAAGAAATCTAAGAATGGACATCAAGAAAACTACAGCTCATACCCACAACGCTCAGCGCAGCTTTTGGATATTATAGTTGACTGAGCTCCACTATCAACAAATGCCTGAAAATATTTCAAGAAAAACATTCATACTCTTTCAAAACACAATAGTAAGAATGAAAAGATATAACATAAAGCACAAGACCACACAATTAGAAAGTTGATACTCAACAACAAATTAGTCCATAAGATTAAAAATTATACACAGCAACACAATAAACAAAATAGCCCCTAGCCACTTCATTTAACTATAAACACAAGTGAAACAATTATAAAATGAATGGAAAGGAAGAATTTTTTTTCAATTGTCACTACCTTCAAAGGGACACCATTGACTTCCATATCAACGTACAACATGACCTGAAAAGTTGCATCAAGATTTAAAAATGAACTTACTGAGAAAATATATGTGACTACAATGTTTACAGGTGCTACCTAATTTTACATACCACTCTTGCAAAAGCTTCTGGGTTGTGTTCTAGTGCAGCTGCCCAATTCTCGTCAATACCTTTCTGTAAATAATGGAGCAATAACTAATAAGCGAATGACTTTACAGAAACAGAAAATGCAGGAAAGGATCGAAATAGTGGAAATGGTAATGGAGGTCTGTCACTGAAAATTTTCATAGAAATTTCATAATGATTTTTTTATTATTACAAGTCATGTTGAAGGTTTATGCTAATTTCTTGGTCCCAATACCTATTCACACAATGTAATCTTAATCAACTATAAACAACTTTCAGCATATTTTCGAACTGATTTATAAGTGGGTTTGCTTCATTGACGATTAGAACCAAGTTATTGTGTACCATCCATTTGAATGCTCTACTAAGCTCTTGAATTAGGCTATGCCAAAAAAATCATGTTCTACAAATTCGAAATTTGGGACTTCACTTCAAGAGGGAAAAGCAAATCCACCGCAACATAAGAAATCATTTGTCATGATTATCAACCAGCACAGCAAAGTGTAAATAGTGCTAATCAATCATAATGCTCACGTAAATTGGGAGATATTTCATTAACCTTGCTCCCAATATATATATATATATATATATATATATATATATATATATATGGGAAAAAACACTTTTACCCCACTGTGGTTGTAGTGTTTTAAGCAATTAGCCACTGTGCTTTTAAAATATTCAATTAGCCCACTGTACTTTTTAAAAATGTTCAATCAAGCAATTCCGTCAAATTTTGCTCAAGGACATTAAAAATTTGGGGGAAAAAAGCACCTTTACCCCCACTGTGCTTTTAAAATATTCATTTAGCCCACTGTAATTTTTAAAAATGTTCAATCAAGCAATTCCATCCAATTTTGCTCACGGACGTTAAAAAATTGGGCCAATTTTCCTACGTGACTTTAAAAAATAAAATATAAATGACGTGTCTCATTTTCAATGGGGTTACCATTTTCAATGGGGTTACCATTTTCAATGACGTCATTTGTATCTAGTATTTTCTGCATCTAAACCAAAATAACCTGGGGTGGGGGGATTCTAAAGACATATGGTTGGATGTATAGACGGAGGACCCATTTTTCTGTGATCTTGCAGTTTCTTTTTTCTCATATCAATTCCTTTTGCCAAGTGGATTACCTGGACACAATACTTGATACCAAATTAAGAGAGGAGTCTAGTATTATGTCTAGCCCAAACTAAGCATATTGATTTCCAAATGTGCACTCAGGGATACTTAACTTCATCCAAGAGAAGTGTTTTGCAGTTCCACCAAATTAAGTAATAGAAAAGAACTATAATAATGAAGCCAAATTACATTCAGGTTCCGGGTTCAATGTTAAATATGAATTCGAATACGCAATTTAAACCACTGCTTTCATCTTATAAGTCTATTTTCTACTTAATTGGGTGATTGCATATTCTCACAATAGAACTTTAAAACCACATAGATTACGAGGCAATAATATTCCATGAGAATGTTGATAATTAATTACTTTCACCAAATGGGTATTTATATTTAATTTTCAGTAGATTCAATTAACAATGAGACACGTCATTTGTATTTTATTTTTTAAAGCGACGTAGGAAAATTTGCCCAATTTTTTAATATCCGTGAGCAAAATTGGACGGAATTGCTTGATTGGACATTTTTAAAAAGTACAGTGGGCTAATTGAATATTTTAAAAGCACAGTGGGGTAAAGGTGCTTTTTTCCCCCAATTTTTTAATGTCCGTGAGCAAAATTTGACGGAATTGCTTGATTGAACATTTTTAAAAAGTACAGTGGGCTAATTGAATATTTTAAAAGCACAGTGGCTAATTGCTTGAAACACTACAACCGCAGTGGGGTATATGTGCTTTTTCCCATATATATATATATATATATATATATATATATATATATATATATATGATAAGTGACAACTGATAATTCAAGTGAAAAATACACCAAAATATGACATGGCGATAGTAATATAATTAAAGCATAAAAAATAACTAACCTGGCGGATTGCAGCTTCAATTTTCTTCTGAGCTTCCACATCAAAAGGATCTGCATAAAGTAGTGCCTACAAATGAAAAGGACATATCAGTATGCACAATGATAATGTAGGGTTACATCAAATCAGCAAGTGGTGCAGTTTCACTTCAATTTGACAAACGTTTTTGCATACGACTTTTCATATATCACATCAAACAAGACATCTATATGTCATCGACAACTTATTCAGCATGTTTCATTAAGCACAGAAGCCCAATGATGCCAAAAAACAAAAGTACACAATTCACAAAAGAGAGCCTCCCCCCACCCCAACCCCAACCCCCCCAACCCCACCCCAACCCCACCCCAACCCCACAACCCCCCAACCCCCACCACCCACCACCAAAATAAAAAAAGAGAGAGAACATATATATATAGCTAGTGATCCCTAGCAAATGGTTGCTATGGACGCTATTCCAGTAAATCCATCTCCCACCTTCTAATGCGAGATCCAACGCTTAGAAAACACACGTCGCTCCTCTTAGTAGAGGCGGGAGGAATGTCCTAAATACCCCCAGTTTAGTTAAATTTAGATAGCTTCAATGTATTTATTTGTAATGTAATTTATATTAATTAAATCAAATTGTATTACAATATGGAGTTTAAATTTTAAATAATCAAATTGTCACAATAATTGACAATGTTAAATTTTATTACTTAAAAAAATATTTATACAAATAAATACATGGAATATAATTGACAATTTTAAATTTTATTACTTAAGAAATTATTTATAAAAATAAATACATTAAATATAGTTGACAATGTTAAATTTTATTACTAAAGAAAATAAGTACATTGAAACTATTTAAATTCAACTAAAGTGAAGGTATTTTAAAACATTCATCCTTCCTCTACTAAGAGTAGAAGCAGGTACTTAATTTTTTCCTCCTGCATCTATTAAGAGTAGCTGCAAGTGTGTTTTTTGAGATTTGAATCTCGCATTGGACAGTGGGAGACGGATTTACTGGAATAGTGTTTATAGCAACCATTTTAATGGGGACTCCAAGTCAAGAACAAATAAGAAATTTGTTATATTTATTATTTGGAGTTTTTATTATGTTTAATATAAGAGTAGTTGATGTTATTTAGGTATTTTATTTATTAGTGGGGATTAAGGACATTAATTAGTGATTAGAAATTATTAATAAAGGTATTTTAGTCGTTTAGTACTTTTATTATTTTCCAAGTAATATTAGGGTTTGGAGTCTCTTTAAATAGTGATGTAATCTCACAAGTTATTTTAGATTACAGAATATTGATATTGAAATTGATTATTTCATTCATACCGTAGAGGTATTTTATCTATCATGGTGTTCATACGTGGAGTGGATACACTTGAGAGATCCTAGTGGTCTAAACGTGGAGTTTAGATCCTATTTTATTTTTCGTTAATTCTTCATCTTAGATCTGTCCTGCATCATTTTTTGGTATTAGAGCTTAAGGTTTCTCCATTAATTTTTCAAGTTTTGGGAGATCCTTGGGTTATCAAAAAAAAATTGTTCATCATCGCCGGAGTTACTATTCATCGCATGATTACTGTTCACCAGAGAAAAAAGAAAGAAAACCTTGTTTTGCTTTGCTGCTTTGTTTCTTGCCCATTGTCTAAAGGGGGCTACTTGTGGCAGCTGCTAATGCTCGTGGTAATAAGAAAACATGGTAACCCTAATCTTATAAATATCTTTCCAAAATTGCAATTTACACCCCATAAATTTCTTACCTTTTCAATTTTAGTCCCGTAGTTTATTCACTTTTCACTTATACCATTTTCATCCTTTCTAAATCAATCCCTACATTTTCTGAATTCATATTTTAGTCCCTATTTTTTATTTTATTTTCAGTTAGTCCCTTAAAGCTATCAAATACAAGTTTTATTTTATTTATTTATTATTTTATAACTCATTGTCTCAAACACCCAAACCACTAAAGAATTGATTCCTGAAGTAAAAGAGTATATTTGGTTTCTTGACAATTAAAGTGACTGAATATACTACCTTATTAATGCATGTGGTCATAGATATTTGAAACACAAGCAGGAAGAACTTAAATGGGATATGCTTGATCCAGAAGATTACCTTGAAAAATTGGAACGTCGATATCAAGATGAACAAAGGAAAGCTGAAGCAAGGAAATGTCAACAAGTTAAAGCAATAGAACTTCAAAAGGCTACACAAAGAGTGATTTCTATATGTTCTTCTTTAAAAGATGACAAATCTTTATTAAAAGATGACATATCTTCTATAAAAGTAGGCCTTACTCACTTGCGGGCACATGTTCAATCAGAGCAAGAGAAAGAAAAAGAGGATGTTCCAAATTTTGGGGATACAGACAGTTGTGATGTCCATAAAAATTCTTGAAGTTTCAAAAGTTGAACCAGAGATTATGTATAGGGAACAAATTGAAAAAACCACTAACGTTGCTTTTGAGTTGTTCGTTACAGAGGAAAAGACGATTCGAGAAGTTGATCAAATTCAAGTTGACATTGTTGACTTCGTTGTTCCAGAAAGCTTCTTTTTAGCACCTTTGAATACAAAACCAAGGCTCTCGTCAATTTTCTTTCAAAAAAAATTTGAGTCATACCGTGTGATGATGTTGTCAAAGGTGCTTCAAGATGTTCTTTTGTTGCAAAGGAGTTCATTGCTTATTCTCTCATATTATAGAACTCGAGGTTGAGTTTTCTCCAACAAGAGGAGGATAATGGGTACTCCAAGTCAAGAACAAAGAAAATATTTGTTATATTTATTATTTGGAGTTTTTATTATGTTTAACATAAAAGTAGTTGATGTGATTTATGTATTTTATTTATTAGTGGGAATTTAGGACATTAATTAGTGATTAGAAATTATTAATAAGGGTATTTTATTCGTTTAGTACTTTTATTATTTCCAAAGTAATATTAGGGTTTTGAGTCTCTTTAAATAGTAATGTAATCCCCACAAATTATTTTAGATCACTGAATATTGATATTCAAATTGATTACTTTGTTCATACCGTAGAAGTATTTTTCCATCTTGGTGTTGATACGTAGAATTGATACACTTGAGAGATCCTAGTGGTTTAAACGTGGAGTTTAGATCCTAATTTATTTTTCGTTAATTATTCATCTTAAATATGTCCTACACCACATTTGTTATGGATCATATATATATATATATATATATATATATATATATATATATATATATAAAATAAAATATTTAAAATAAGAAAAACATGAAGATCTCTATTTAAACCCTACCCCACAAGCCTAATTTCGATTCACAAGGAGTAATGCCGCTCTTAATGCACATGGCACACACCTCTGACAAGTCTAGGGTTATAAGCATTATACTTCATGAGACCACCCCTAAACTCTAAAAAGTTTCATTGCATTTTGTAAGCACCATATTTGAAGCAAGGTTCTGAAGCACATTCAGAAACTGCAGTGTTATATATGATAGAGGGAGTTGCAACTGTCTTAATACATTATAGCCATTTTAATATACTAGGAAATATGACGATCTAAAAATGCCAAACAATAAACTAAGAGACTCTCCGAGTACTAGCTACTTACTAATTCCTCATCTTGTTGACGTCGTACTTCAGATTTATGGCGATTACGCTCCTTTAAAAGTTGCTGCAGCTTATTGAGATCATTTCCAAGAAGAACTTGAGCCAATTCAGGATCAGTCTGTGAGGGAAAACAAGGTTCATAATGAAGGAACATCATAGTTAGGGATAAAAAATGATTTAGACCAACAACATTGCACAATGAAGGAACAATCATATTAGGGTAGTAGTAAACTAATCGGAAAAGTATTTATATATATGCACTCCATAAACTAGATATTTATATTTAATCTTTTACACTATATGGGCATAAAATAAATCAACACTTTAACAGGCAGATTTCAAGACAGGAATCTAACTACTTTCATACGCTGAATATATTTCAAAAGTCATCATAGGCATGGGATGGTCAAGAGCGAAATGAACAAATTTCTTTTAAAGAACAAGAGCTAATAGCTGCAATATTAGTGTAGCATCTTGCGCAAAGCAAAAAGGACCCCCTATATATAAAATCAGCAAGCAACAAGTGGTATGAGGGAACGCTTCCACATTCATCTCCTAGAGAGATGATACTTTTGTACATACATTATATATACGCATCAATTGATGTAGTACAACAATTAAAAAGTCATAAAACTATAAAAAAAAAATAAAAAGATTTATTTATGCCCATCTCGAAGTCACTCCGCATACATCACTCGCTTCCAAAGACAAAGAGAGAGAACACAACTCACTCAAATATCAATAATCAACAGTCCAATGTATCGAGCTTGTGTGGATTACAACATATACTTAAAGGAGTCACCAGAGAATTGTTATTGCTTCGCGTATTGGGTACTGTCTTTCTGAACCGTTGTTCAAGAATTAGATACCATGTGTATTCTACCATATGTAACGTACTAGCGTTCCTCATACCTAATTTCGATCCTCATACCCAGTTGATCAATATTCCTGGTAACCATCTTTAAGAGAGCAAACCCCTACTTTTATAGTAAACGGCTAAAATACCTAACTATATATTAAAAGTTCCTAATCAATACAAAAATTCTAAATCCCCCCTATCAAAGAAAATAATTAATTACAACAATTTCTCTCAAAATAAACATAATTAAAACTCCATAAATACTGAAATTTCTTCTTAGCTCTTGATTTGTAGTCCCCATCAACCATGTCAGGGAATCATATGGCTAATATCATTTTTCATTGATTTTAAAAATAATTAATTATAAAAAACAAATAAAAAACGCAAGTTAGACTATCAAAACATACATATTACTATGAGAAAAAGGCAGGATAGATCTGCAGAACTAACTTAGAAATACATGTCACAAAGGATAAAAAGCCTCCATTTCAATATTTCAATTTCTTTTATAGCTCATAAAATATTTTAAAAGAATATAAAACAATAAACCATTCCTTGAGCCAGGAAAATACCAAAAACCTGGATATAGATTTCATAAATTTATACAACATTTTCAGCATTATCTGATAGAATGTAGAGAAATATCTCAGAAAAATCTAGCTATATATTCTACCTGAAACAATTGTGCCATCATATTAGAATCACGGCGGATATGCTGCTGGAATGCTGCAGGGTTAACTGCAGATCCATCTGGGTTGAAGCTCAAGTCATTGGTGGATGCACTGAAATATTTAATAGTCACACCTTTCAGAATATAAATGCATGCCTCTCATTGGATATTAACAAACACTTGAGGAAGAAAAGGAATCCATTAAAATGAGAAACTAATACAGCGAGCATATAGGGAAGAGGAAAATTTAACAACATTATAAACCACTTAAAGCTTCCGGTGCACATTATAAAAAAGCTCAAATAACGAGAGGGCATCTATCATACATAATTTATATTTGGAAGGAGATATCACTAAAAAGAAAAGTAGTAATTCAACAAGCAGCAAGAACCAATTGATGCAAGTTCTCCCAATTGCTAATCAAAGATTTCTATATGGAACATATTTATGGCAGTTTGGAATGATAAGATAGATTGCATTGTCATTAATTAGAATTACTTAATCGCCATTACCTTTAACTTTCTTAACGAACCATTTTTGTAAAACTTTTACTTAAATTAAAAAATAAAAAAAAGAACTCCGTTAACTTCACTTACAAGTCAGAGAAGGGATATGACTTAAAGGATGGAAGAGCCTAACTACATAAACAATTAAACATCTCCACCTACAACTTCCTCTTGCCAAAATTATTTCAATAGATTATGTTATAAATTACCTTTCTTTTCCCATTTTCTCTCGCTTGATATTTATTTTACATATATTCATGCAGGACCAAACCACTTCTTCAAATAAATCATCGTACTTCTAAACAGGTTCCTCCAAACAGTGCATTCATCAATTCTCCTAATTCAATCACTCCACCTCCAAGAAACTAATTAAAAATACAGTCATTTTCATTCCTTTAGCTTTATATGGATGTTTATGGTTAAGAATCATCATAGAATATAATGCAATAAAACTAAATTTCAAAGAAATGTTTAGTTGTATGAACAAGTTGATTGTTTTAGAAATAATTAAATATAGACTTGATGTTTGAATATTCCAATATTAAGTTAGAATTCGTATATTTGTGTAATTAGAGGTAGAACACAAATAAATATCTGAGTTGATAAATTTAAATTTTTGGGACCTAAGAGTATCACGACTATGATGTTTTGGAAGCAAATACCAAATACCAAAACACCGATACCAAACACAGTTAGCTAGGTAAATAGTAAATACGATAAAAGTATACCATTTATTTCATCATAGACATGTTGCAACAGCATTATGTCACAAATTTAAATTTACTAAACACCTATAAATCTTTGTCAATTAAATCTATCAAAAGGTTGAGCAATATCACATGACTTGGGCTACAAAATTCTAGCAGCCTTTTTATAATTCCCGGGTTATATTGTGCAACATTTAGCTGATAATACTGAAAATAAGAAAAAATGAAATTGCAAATTATAATACCTAGAAGAAGAAGAATTTGAAACCATCATAACTAAATCTCCTTCAGATAAACCAAGAGCACTCAGTCTCTCAGTATTCCTCATCTCCTTCCCGTTGTACATCAGTTGTTGTCGCTGCAGTGGCACTTGAGTCTGCGTATTACATAAAACAAACACCGTAAATCTGCATACTTGAAAAAAAATACAGTCGTAACTCATACGTGTATATATAGCTAGATATAGAGGGAGAAACAAGGAGGATTTGAATCTGACCTCAACCTCTAGCAGAGCTTTCAGATTTTCAACCTGTTTAATCGATCATAGATTTAGAGAACAAAATCAGATAATTAAAATCAAAAAATAACATCAATTTAGGATATTGAGTGATGATTGAAGTAATTACAGATTCGTCGCGATCGATTTCTAGGCTGATGATTTGTTCGTCGGCGGTCATTATAGTTAACTTCATCTTCTCGGTTATCCGATTCGAATTCGAACTCTGTACAGTCTTATCCAGGTGAACCTCCTATGTTCTTGCTCCTAATGCTTTTCTTAATCTTCAATATTTTGTTGACCTTTGTGCAATTAAAGGAGATATATAGATATAGATTAGATAGAAATATATATATATAGAGAGAGAGAGAGAGATTTTGTATTATTTTAAATTTCTGAGCTTTTTAACTCGAGTTTTGTTAGGTTAACGGTAAGTAACTGTGAGAAGAGGAAACGAGACGGCAAAAATACCTTCTAAATCTATATAATCTATATAATAAAATACAAATGATTTTGAATTTCCCGCTCACTCAATAAATTATTTGGGCCGTCCAAAGTTTGAGATAAATCCCACCGTTCATACATCTATCTAATCTATATATCTATATAATAAAACTAGCAACAGTCCCGTGCCTCCGGCACTATGGACGTTGGGATTTATTTCAAATTTTGGACGACCCAAATGATTTATTGAGTGAGCGATAAATTCAAAATTATTTATATTTTATTATATAGATGGATGGTGGGATTTATCCCAAACTTTGGACGTCCTAGATGATTTATTGAGTGAGCGGGAAATTCAAAATTATTTGTATTTTATTAGATATAAATTAAATATAATTTATTAAATATAATTAGATATATAGAATATAGATATAGATAGATAGATAGAATTAGATAGATGGATGGTGAGATTTATCCCAAACTTTGGACGGCCCAGATGATTTATTGAATGAGCGGGAAATTCAAAATCATTTCTGTTTTATTAGATAGATACAAATGATTTTGAATTTCCCGCTCACTCAATAAATCATCTGGGCCGTCCAAAGTTTGAGATAAATCCCACCGTTCATACATCTATCTAATAAAATACATCTATCTATCTAATAATCTAATAATAATTTAATAAAATACAAATGACTTTAAATTTTCCGCTCACTCAATAAATTATTTTGGTCGTACAAAGTTTGAGATAAATCATATTATCCATACAGTGCCGGAGGCACGGGACCCAGCTAGTCTATCTAATAAAATACAAATGATTTTGAATTTTTCGCTCATTCAATAAATCATCTGGACCGTCCAAAGTTTTAGATAAATCTCACCGTCCATACATCTATCTAATAAAATACATCTATCTATCTAATCAATCTAATAAATCATCTGGGCCGTTCTAAGTTTGAGATAAATCTCACTGCCCATACAGTGTCTCCGGCACGGGACCCAGCTAGTATTTTAAATTGCAACATCAAAATGTATGTTATAAAATATAATAAATTAAACAAATCTCTTAATGCGTTGCAAAAAAAAGGATCGGGTTAGTATAAAGTTTATTTTTTGGTAAGTTGGTCAATTGGTCAATATAATATTGACACACATTGAACTTTGCATGTGTGTCAGCACTCTATTGATTAATTAACCAAATTACCCAAAAATAAATTTCATACTAACCACTTCAAAAAAAAGTAATGCTCTCTGTTTTTGGAGGGAGGGAAAAATTTTATAGAAAGAGATAGAAAATTAAGTATTTTAGAAAGAGAATCGATATTTTTAGAAAAAAAAGTATGATTTTTTTTTATAATAAAAAAAGAGTGAAGTTGCAAGATTAAATCATTGTTTAATTTTGTATTTTAAGATAAAAAGAATATAAATATAAATTAATTATGAATTTTTTGAAGTTAATTTAAAAAAATAATAAAAATTTATTTAATGTTACGTAATATACTAATATTCATATTAATTTTAATAAATACTGTATGAACCAAGTTAACAGTTGGATCTAAGACCTTATTAATATTAATATTCATATTATCTCTCGAAGTTTTAATTAATTTGATTTGTAATTCAAATTATGAGGCTTAATTAGAAACTTGGGGTGACATTTACTTAAACATGATTTTTCACTTTTTTTTAGTTGAATATTTCTTTTGTAGTCATTAAACAAATCCAACATTACTTTATTCACACCATCGGACATCGGTAATCCCCATCCCTATCAACTTGTTAATTGCTTGATAAGAAGTTGGAGCATTCTCTTCTTATCAAGAATAAATAGATTAATTAACAGTAAGTTGTATTAAAGTGGCGCAGCGGAAGCGTGGTGTGCCAATAACCCACCCACAGGTTCCACTTTCCAGGATCAAAACCTTTTATATAATTATTTTTACTCATTTACTTATTTTTTTATGTAGTTAGTTATAGTTTTATAATTATTTTTACTCATTTACTTATTTAATTTATGTAGTTAGTTATAGTTTTATAAATTTTAAAACAAGTAAAACTCTTCAAGAAAACAAGTATATTTTATTTTCTAAAACTTATCCAGACTTCAGTGATATAGTAATAATTATTAAATTATTTACAGCTTAATTTTGAAACTTTAAAAAATTATACATAAATTTGAAGATTGAAAATAAAAACTAGATATTAAATTTAAAAATTGTAAAAAAAATTGAATATTAATTAAAAATGACAACAAAAGAATTACATTACTAATATTAAATTGTGAGTTTTTGATAATCATTTGTTTGTAAACTTTGTGTAAGACCCCAACTTATTATAAATAAAATTAAATTTCTTCTATTTATTATTTTGAAATAGTAATGGTTGATTTGATTAATGTGGTTAGTTGTGGGTAAAATGCGCAAATATTTTAAATAAGCAAGTGGTTATAAAATATTCATTGTTGTCGAAAAATATTTGTTTGGTCGTGGAATATTCTTGCTGTCGGGGAATATCCGTACGACGGCGCAGCCTTGTGTGAGTCTCATTACGGAAAGCGATTGGATGAAGAAAACGACAAGTATAAGTTGTTTATAAATAACGGCGCAGTTGTTACCGTTAAATGTTAATACTGTTGGAATATCTGGTGGTTAAACACAGTAATACGCGTTGTTGCACAGTAGCACACGGTATTGCACCAATTATTAATTCTCGCATAAGAAGACACTACTCAATAATTGTTATAGTAGTTACTGTTCAGTTTTTTATTTTATTAATTCAATAATTGCTGCGTTGATATTTTATATTACTGTTGTTTCAATAATTGTCACTACACAGTATTTTCGATTATCGAAATAATAATTCATATTATCTGAATAATATTATTAGAAAATATTATTGACAATGTCTATAAAGTTCTGTCTAAGGAGAGGTTTGGTCACTTAATTGCGCGCAAATAAGAAGAAATTATTATTGGAAAGCCCCCTCTTTCCTGGGAACGGCCTGGTTGTTAGTATTGTGATTCTGTAATATTATTTATGAATAATTAATTATTAATTTATATGATGAGAAAAATATTGATTTTATGTGGATATAGACAGAGAAATTTTTTTAAAGTGACAATTGTTAAAAATTAATATTTTATCTTTTTTGATAAAATAATATTTTATTATATTATATAATAATGATGATATGTTTACAATGAATGTGGGATATGTAAGACCCCGAAAATTTTTTAAATAAAAAAGAATTTCTTTTATTTATTTTTTTTAAATAATAAGGGTGAATTTGATTAATGTGGTTAATTATGGGTAAAATGCGCAAATATTTTAAATAAGCAGGTGGTTATAAAATATTCATTGTTGTCGGGGAATATTCGTTTGGTCGTGAAATATTCTTGCTGTCGGGGAATATTCGTACGACGGCGCAGTCTTTTGTGGGCCCCATAACGGAAAGCGATTGAATGAAGAAAACGATAAAAATAAGTTGTTTATAAATAACGGCGTAGTTGTTATCGTTTATACTGTTGGAATACCCGGTGGATAAAGTAAAGTAATACGCGTTGTTGCACAGTAGCACACGGTATTGCACAGTATTTTTGAATTATTGATTCTTACGTAAGAAGGCACTACTCAATAATTGTTACAGTAATTACTGTTCAGTATTTTATTTTATTGATTCAATAATTGCTGCATTGATATTTTATATTACTATTGTTTCAATAATTGTCACTACACAGTATTTTCCATTATCGAAGCAATAATTCATATTATCTGAATAATATTATTTGATAACATTATTGGCAATGTCTAGAAAGTTCTGTCTAAGGAGAGGTTTGATCACCTAATTGCGCGCCAGTAAGGAGAAATTCTTATTGGAAAGCCCCCTCTTTCCTGGGAACTGCCTGGTTGTTAATATTGTGATTCTGTAATATTATTTGTGAATAATTAATTATTGATTCATATGATGAGGAAAATATTGATTTTATGTGGATATAGATGGAGAAAATTTTTAATGTGACAATTGTTGAAAATTAATATTTTATCATTTTCTGATAAAATAATTCATTTAAATATATTATTTTAATAATATATTAACGGTGATATTTTTATAATGAATATGGGATATATGAGTTTATGAGGAGAAAGAGTATTTTTGTTGTAATAAATATTAAAAACAGATTTTGTGTGTCGGTAGACCTATTTCTTGACTGAAAATTTGATTATAGTCTGTAAAATCGTCCGTTTGTGGATTTCGGTCAATTTCTGTTTGGACTTTGGAAAAACTTTCTTCTGCAAAGTTGTAGAGAATTGAATTTCCTATAAAAACTCGCGAGATTTGAATTTTCTGGCAAAAGGGCTATTTATTATGAATTATTGAAGTTCTGAAGCTCCGAAATAATTGATTTTTGGAAGTTTTAATTATTTTAAATAATAAAAACGTTTTTTATTTATTTTTCTAGAAGGGAGCATGTGTTCAATGGCTGAAAATCAGATTCATGGGTGGCGTGGAATTTTTTTATATATATATTAATATTATATTAAATTTTCTGCTTTGGTGTTCTAAGCAATTTCCTATAAATAGGTGCTTAGGTTAGAATTGAAAATCACACCAGAAACTGAAGTTTTCTCTCTCTATATTATCGAGCGTATTCTTGTGAGTATTTTGAGTATACTTTGAGTATTGCTATACGGTGCAAGTCATAGCCTATATCCAGTGTTTCAACCAGAAGTACTGTCTTTCGAGGTAAAGGATGTTATTTTCTTCTCAAATGATATTATTTCTTCAATATCATTATGCTGAAATATTGGTTGGAACTTTTTATCAAATTTGAAACTTTTTTATGTCGGGGTTACTATTCACGAGTCACTATTCATGAGTTACTATTTACGAGTTACTATTTATGAGTTACTATTCACGAGTTACTATTCATGAGTACTATTCACGAAGCATGATGATGTTTTGTGAAATTTCTATCTTTTGGTGTCGGAGTTACTATTCACGTATACGTCACTATTCACGTATACGACACTATTCACGAATACGGCACTATTCACCGAAAAATGAAATTTCTTCTTTTTGTCTAAAATATCTATTGTGGATACTAGTTTTGATTGTATCCATCTTTTGATCATTCTTGAATTTTACTTCAGTATGATTATTTATGAAGTATTTTTGAACTCGGATTGTTTAGAGTACGAATCCTTAATACTTGTTATTTTGTTTCACTGGATTCGTTTCCTTTAAAATATTTTTCATCATCCTCAGTCCTAAATGATGGTGTTACTGAATATCTTTGGCCTGTAGTGCAAAGATGGTTGATTTTATTCTGAATATCTTTGGCTCGTAGTGCAAAGATGTACAGGTGTTGAGATGAACATGAACAATTGATGAATATCTTTGGCCTGTAGTGTAAGACCCCGAAATTTTTTTAAATAAAAAGGAATTTCTTTTATTTATTTTTTTTAAATAATAAGGGAGAATTTGATTAATGTGGTTAGTTATGGGTAAAATGCGCAAATATTTTAAATAAGCAGGTGGTTATAAAATATTCATTGTTGTCGGGGAATATTCGTTTGGTCGTGAAATATTCTTGCTGTCGGGGAATATTCGTACGACGGCGCAGTCTTTTGTGGGCCCCATAACGGAAAGCGATTGAATGAAGAAAACGACAAAAATAAGTTGTTTATAAATAACGGCGTAGTTGTTACCGTTTATACTGTTGGAATACCCGGTGGATAAAGTAAAGTAATACGCGTTGTTGCACAGTAGCACACGGTATTGCACAATATTTTTGAATTATTGATTCTTACGTAAGAAGGCACTACTCAATAATTGTTACAGTAATTACTGTTCAGTATTTTATGTTATTGATTCAATAATTGCTGCATTGATATTTTATATTACTGTTGTTTCAATAATTGTCACTACACAGTATTTTTCATTATCAAAGCAATAATTCATATTATCTGAATAATATTATTTGATAACATTATTGGCAATGTCTAGAAAGTTCTGTCTAATGAGAGGTTTGGTCACCTAATTGCGTGCCAGTAAGGAGAAATTTTATTGGAAAGCCCCCTCTTTCCTGGGAACGGCCTGGTTGCCAGTATTGTGATTCTGTAATATTATTTGTGAATAATTAAATTATTGATTTATATGATGAGGAAAATATTGATTTTATGTGGATATAGATGGAGAAAATTTTTTAATGTGACAATTGTTGAAAATTAATATTTTATCATTTTCTGATAAAATAATTCATTTAAATATATTATTTTAATAATATATTAACGGTGATATTTTTATAATGAATGAGGGATATATGAGTTTATGAGGAGAAAGAGTATTTTTGTTGCAATAAATATTAAAAACAGATTTTGTGTGTCGGTAGACCTATTTCTTGACTGAAAATTTGATTATAGTCTGTAAAATCGTCCGTTTGTGAATTTCGATCAATTTCTGTTTGGAATTTGGAAAAACTTTATTCTGCAAAGTTTCTGCAAAGTTGTAGAGAATTGAATTTCCTATAAAAACTCGCGGGATTTGAATTTTCTGACAAAAGGGCTATTTATTATGAATTATTGAAGTTCTGAAGCTCCGAAATAATTGATTTTTGGAAGTTTTAATTATTTTAAATAATAAAAACGTTTTTTATTTTTTTTTCTAGAAGGGAGCATGTGTTCAATGGCTGAAAATCAGATTCATGGGTGGCGTAGAATTTTTTTTTATATATATTAATATTATATTAAATTTTCTGCTTTGGTGTTCTAAGCAATTTCCTATAAATAGGTGCTTAGGTTAGAATTGAAAATCACACCAGAAACTGAAGTTTTCTCTCTCTATATTATCGAGCGTATTCTTGTGAGTATTTTGAGTATACTTTGAGTATTGCTATACGGTGCAAGTCATAGCATATATCCGGTGTTTCAACCAGAAGTACTGTCTTTCGAGGTAAGGGATGTTGTTTCTTCTTAAATGATATTATCTTCTTCAATATCATTATGCCGAAATATAGTTCTGAACTTTTTATCAATTTGGAACTTTTTCATGTCGGGGTTACTATTTATGAGTTACTATTCATGAGTTACTATTCACGAGTTACTATTCATGAGTTACTATTCACGATTTACTATTCACGAGTACTATTCACGAAGCGTGAAGATGTTTTTTGTGAAATTTCTATCTTATGGTGTCGGAGTTACTATTCACGTATACGTCACTATTCACGTATACGACACTATTCACGAATACGATACTATTCACCGAAAAATGAAATTTCTTCTTTTTGTCCAAAATATCTATTCTGGATACTAGCTTTGATTGTATCCATGTTTTGATCATTTTTGAATTTTACACCTGTATGATTATTTATGAAGTATTTCTGAACTCAGATTGTTTAAAGTACGAATCCTTAATACTTGTTATTTTGTTTCACTGGATTCGTTTCCTTTAAAATATTTTTCATCATCCTCAGTCCTAAATGATGGTGTTACTGAATATCTTTGGCCTGTAGTGCAAAGATGGTTGATTTTATTATGAATATCTTTGGCCCGTAGTGCAAAGATGTACAGGTGTTGAGATGAACATGAATAATTGTTGAATATCTTTGGCCCGTAGTGCAAAGATGAACAGGTGTTTAGATGAACATGACCAACTGATGAATATCTTTGGCCTGTAGTGCAAAGATGAATATTTGATTTGATTTGAGATATATATTGATTGATGTTACAGGGATAAAATATTGATGATGGACTTTTAAATTCATAGATGTTAGTAGATTTTATTTTCTACTTAACTCTTCTAATGAATTGTTGTTTCCGCTGCAGTTGTTGATCTAAAACTTGTTGTCTATTGTATTCTATCAGATTTTTCCCTATTGAAGACTAAGGATAATTTGTTGTATATTATCTTAGTCATAATATTCTTTACTGGGCTAGTTGAGCTCACCCTTTTTCTTGTTGTTCTATTTTTCTTCTCAGGAGACGAGAATATAGCGAGTATGAGTCGGGGGATGTAATGAAGGTTCTAGGGAGAGTTGTTTAGTAGTCCTCACCATTTTTGTAAAATAATGTATCAATAATTATGATGGGGATTTATTTGTATGTGGATATTGTCTAGACGACAGTAGTTTATATGTTGTAATAATAAAGTTGTAGTTATTTCTGTACCATGTATTTGGCGACTCAGAATGGGTTGGTTGGAATGGACCTATTTTGGGGGTGTCACAGTTGGTATCAGAGCTTAGGGATATTGTAACACCCAGTCCCACATCGAAAGATAGGGGGAAAATTTGTCTGCATATAAGGAATTAAGTAACTACCAATAGTACCTTCAAGTCATGACCTTTTGGGAGCCTGTGGTGGGCTAGATGACCCAAGAAGATACTATTGGGCCAGTGGTTTGAGGCCTTATTTGGATGGATTTGATTCGATTCGGACTTGCGGACTCGGGATTTGACTCGGGTTGTTTCATATGGTATCAGAGCCGACTCTCGAAAGCTCGGGTCGGGTCATCCGATCGGGTTGCCGGAGGTGGGGACACGAAGGCTGGTGGTATTATCCCACAATAGAGAGATGAAGATCCGGAGGTGGGGACACGAAGCCAGCCGGTATTATCCCACAATGGCTAGAGAGGCAAAGATCTTTGGGCCGTGTGTGTGATCGGGTTCTGACGGGGACGTCAGGAATTTAAGTGGGGGAGTTTGTAACACCCCAGTCCCACATCGAAAGATAGGGTGAAAATTTGTCTGCATATAAGGAATTAAGTAACTACCAATAGTACCTTCAAGTCATGACCTTTTGGGAGCCTGTGGTGGGCTAGATGACCCAAGAAGATACTATTGGGCCAGTGGTTTGAGGCCTTATTTGGATGGATTTGATTCGATTCGGACTTGCGGACTCGGGATTTGACTCGGGTTGTTTCAGATATGATCTCTGGCGGAGATCGGGGAATAAAACTAGGAGGGGAGAGACGAGTAAATCCTTTGCTAGTGTGTCCTACCTAAGCTTATTTGTTAGTTGGTCAGTATATAGGGATATTATGTGATACATTGATTAACCTTTGTTTTATGACAGTATTTGAGAATGTCGACTGAGAATGTTAACAGTGGAGTAAATGAGACCGTGGAGATGCTTGTAGTTACCAACGAGGAGAACGTGCAGCAGACTGGCAATGTTCCTCCTGTGAACAACGCCACTGAGCAGACGATAAACGACGGGATGTTTAGGAGTTTTTTGCAGTTCATGCAAAACCAGACGAGGGAGACTCGTGTACAGAATACGGGTGGAAATGATAGCAACGCTCGGCTTGTCACAGCCAAGCAGTTCAAAGAGTTGGGACCACCAGAATTCTGGGGAAAGCCCGATCCAATCATGGCGGAAACATGGGTCAAGCAAATTACCAAGATATTTGATGTCTTGGGATGCACGGAGGAACAGAAGGTTCCATTCGCCACCTTTATGTTCCGTGGCGAGGCAGACTACTGGTGGGAGTCTGTGAAGCGTACACATCCAGCCGCACTCAGCATGTCATGGGAGACGTTTCAAAAACTTTTCAAAGTAAAATACTTTCCTGAAAGTATTCGCCATATGAAGGAAGTGGAGTTTATTAGACTAGAGCAAAATAACATGACAGTGTCCCAGTACGAGGCAAAGTTCGCGGAGTTATCCAGGTTTGCACCTCATTTGGTGGAGAATGAGGAACGTATGACGCGGATGTTTCTGAGAGGTTTGAAACCCGACATACGTCAGTATCTCATTTCTCATAAATTTTCTATCTATTCAGATGTTGTCAACAGGGCTCAGTTGTTAGAGCGAGATAATGAGTACGTTCAACCGAAGGACCATAACCAGGATCATACCGAATATAGCAGTCATCAGAATAACGATAACCAGCGGAGAAAGAAGAATATGGACAAAGGCGGTAACCACTCTGGTGGTAATCGTGGCCATGAAAATAGAAGAAGCGAGTCGGGAGGAGATTTTAAAAAGAGGAGATTTAACAACGACCATGTGAAGACGACAGTGCCAGCAGCAACTGGTTCCAAGGGAGGAGAAAGACCACCGGTCGTATGTTACAAATGCGGGAAAGAGGGACATATCAGCCCAAACTGCCCACAACAGTTCAAGGTATGTTATAATTGTGGAAAGGAAGGACATATCGCTCGAGAGTGTACGGTAGTGAAACCAATTCCAGCGGGGATGGTGATTCAAAAGGCTATCCCAGAAAAGTCAAAGTCAACGGTTCCTGGAAGAGCGTTTGTCGTGACCGGTCAAAATGCGAGGAACCCGAACGAAGTTAGCACGGGTTAGTTAATTATAATTCTTGCGAAGTTTATACCTTACTAGGTACCGGTTCTACCCATTCTTTTATCTCTCTTGTTTGCGTTCAACGTTTGAACTTGACTACGGAGAAATTAGACTTTGACCTATTTATGGAGACTCCGTTAGGAGAAACTTTCATTACATCCGTTGTTTAGAAATCTTGCTTGATTCCAGTTGGCACCATCACATTACCTTTTGATCTTATCTCTTTAAAGATACTTGCTTTTGATGTGATTTTGGGGATTGATTGGTTAACTACTCATCATGCCAAAATTGATTGCTTTCGTGAGGTTGTTAGTTTTCATATTCCTAAGCAACCTGATATTCGAACTCAAGCAATCAAACCATTGAAGTCAAACATTTTTATATCAAGCCATGAAGTCATTCGTTTATTGAAAAACGGATGTCAAGTTTTCTTAGCCCATGTCATGGACTTGAACAAAAGTACATCAGATTTGAATGATATTTCTGTTGTTAGTGAATTTTCTGACGTATTTTCTGAAGAATTTCTTGGCCTACTCCCAGAGCATGATATTGAATTTTTTATTGACTTTGAATCCGGTACAAAACCCATTTCTAAAATCTCATATCGAATGGCTCCTATTGAACTTCAGGAGTTAAAAACCCAACTGTAGAAGTTGATACCCGAGCCTTTATCTGGTGACTTCCTTTGTGGAATGCACCGAAGTCAGACTCTTCATAGGGGACACAATATTCGTGCGATAGTAAACTGATAGGTGTCATTGTAACGTGCTATCCAAGGTTGGGATATGAGTCATAGTTGAGAACAGCCTAAGTCGGTAATCGAAATACGTAGCTTTCTAGGCTTAGTTGACTATTATCGGAGATTCATTGAAGGATATTCTCGAATCGCTATTCCATTAACGCAGCTGACTCGTAGAGATACAAAATTCGAATGGAGCAAGGAATGTGGGAAGAGCTTCGAAGAACTCAAGAGTAGACTCATTTCTCATAAATTTTCTATCTATTCAGATGTTGTCAACAGGGCTCAGTTGTTAGAGCGAGATAATGAGTACGTTCAACCGAGGGACCATAACCAGGATCATACCGAAGATAGCAGTCATCAGAATAACGATAACCAGCGGAGAAAGAAGAATATGGACAAAGGCGGTAACCACTCTGGTGGTAATCATGGCCATAAAAATAGAAGAAGCGAGTCGGGAGGAGATTTTAAAAAGAGGAGATTTAAGAACGACCATGTGAAGACGACAGTGCCAGCAGCAACTGGTTCCAAGGGAGGAGAAAGACCACCGGTCGTATGTTACAAATGCGGGAAAGAGGGACATATCAGCCCAAACTGCCCACAACAGTTCAAGGTATGCTATAATTGTGGAAAGGAAGGACATATCGCTCGAGAGTGTATGGTAGCGAAACCAATTCCAGCGGGGATGGTGACTCAAAAGGATGTCCCAGAAAAGTCAACAGTTCCTGGAAGAGCGTTTGTCGTGACCGGCCAAAATGCGAGGAACCCGAACGAAGTTAGCATGGGTTAGTTAATTATAATTCTTGCGAAGTTTATACCTTACTAGATACCGGTTCTACCCATTCTTTTATCTCTCTTGCTTGCACTCAACGTTTGAACTTGACTACGGAGAAATTAGACTTTGACCTATCTATGGAGACTCCGGTAGGAGAAACTTTCATTACATCCGTTGTTTAGAAATCTTGCTTGATTCAAGTTGGCACTATCACATTACCTGTTAGCCTTATTTCTATAGAGATATTTGCTTTTGATGTGATTTTAAGGTTAACTACTCATCATGCCAAAATTAATTGCTTTTGTAAAGGTTGTTAGTTTTCATATTCTTAAGCAACCTGATATTCGAACTCAAGCAATCAAACCATTGAAGTCAAACATTTTTATATCAAGCCATGAAGTCATTCGTTTATTGAAAAACGAATGTCAAGCTTTCTTAGTCATGTTATGGACTTGAACAAAAGTACATCAGATTTGAATGATATTTTTGTTGCTAGTAAATTTCCTGATGTATTTTCTGAAGAATTTCTTGGCTTACTCCCAGAGCGTGATATTAAATTTTGTATCGACTTTAAATCCGGTACAAAACCCATTTCTAAAATCTCATATCGAATGGCTCCTATTGAACTTCAGGAGTTAAAAACCCAACTGTAGAAGTTGATACCCGAGCCTTTATCTGGTGACTTCCTTTGTGGAATACACAGAAGCCAGACTCTCTGTAGGGGATGCCATGTTCGTACGGTAGTAAACTAATAGGTGTTATTGTAACGTGCTATCCAAGGTTGGGATATGAGTCACAGTTGAGAACAACCTAAGTCGGTAATCGAAATACGTAGCTTTCTAGGCTTAGTTGATTATTATCGGAGATTCGTTGAAGGATATTCAAAAATCGCTACTCCATTAACGCAGCTGACTCGTAGAGATACAAAATTCGAATGGAGCAAGGAATGTGGGAAGAGCTTCGAAGAACTCAAGAGGAGACTCATTTCAGCACATGTTCTGACCATGCCATCCTGGAAAAACGAACGTGGTAGCTGACGTGTTGAGTAGAAGATCGTATACAAGTACGAGTACGATATTGTCAAAGACTCATTTCGTATAATTTACACATAATAGATATGGAGATGAAAACTCTAAGTACCTACGTGATGATATACGAGTATAATCGACTTTAATCGATAAAGTTAAAGCTGTTCAAGCAACACACTGGAGCTGATGAATTTGACGAAGGAGGTGCAAGAAGTTGTTATTCCAAAAGCGAGAATTGGCGATGTGAGCAAAGCTCAAACCTTCGATTTATTAGTCCATTTGAAATCCTCGATCGAATAGGAACTGTGGCCTATAGACTCGTTTTACCGCCAAGTATGTCGCGTGTTTATAACATTTTTTTTATGTACCGATGTGGACGACTCGAACCACGTCATTGAGTTAGAACCGGACGAAATAGCTGAAGACTTAACGTATAAGGAGGTACCTGTCAAAATGTTGGATGGGAAGGAGCATGTCCTACGCACGAAGGTCATACCACAAGTTAAAGTTTTGTGGAGGAATCATGCTATAAAGGAAATGACCTTGGAGTTGGAAACGGAAATGAAAGCGAGGTATCTTTACCTTTTTGAAACACTAGTTGCGTACGTCAATTTCGAGGACGAAATTTCATAAGGAGGGGAGGTTGTAAGACCCCGAAATTTTTTTAAATAAAAAGGAATTTCCTTTATTTATTTTTTTAAATAATAAGGGTGAATTTGATTAATGTGATTAGTTATGGGTAAAATGCGCAAATATTTTAAATAAGCAGGTGGTTATAAAATATTCATTGTTGTCGGGGAATATTCGTTTGGTCGTGAAATATTCTTGCTGTCGGGGAATATTCGTACGACGGCGCAGTCTTTTGTGGGCCCCATAACGGAAAGCGATTGAATGAAGAAAACGACAAAAATAAGTTGTTTATAAATAACAGCGTAGTTGTTACCGTTTATACTGTTGGAATACCCGGTGGATAAAGTAAAGTAATACGCGTTGTTGCACAGTAGCACACGGTATTGCACAGTATTTTTGAATTATTGATTCTTACGTAAGAAGGCACTACTCAATAATTGTTACAGTAATTACTGTTCAGTATTTTATTTTATTGATTCAATAATTGCTGCATTGATATTTTATATTACTATTGTTTCAATAATTGTCACTACACAGTATTTTCCATTATCGAAGCAATAATTCATATTATCTGAATAATATTATTTGATAACATTATTGGCAATGTCTAGAAAGTTCTGTCTAAGGAGAGGTTTGGTCACCTAATTGCGCGCCAGTAAGGAGAAATTCTTATTGGAAAGCCCCCTCTTTCCTGGGAACTGCCTGGTTGTTAATATTGTGATTCTGTAATATTATTTGTGAATAATTAATTATTGATTCATATGATGAGGAAAATATTGATTTTATGTGGATATAGATGGAGAAAATTTTTAATGTGACAATTGTTGAAAATTAATATTTTATCATTTTCTGATAAAATAATTCATTTAAATATATTATTTTAATAATATATTAACGGTGATATTTTTATAATGAATGTGGGATATATGAGTTTATGAGGAGAAAGAGTATTTTTGTTGTAATAAATATTAAAAACAGATTTTGTGTGTCGGTAGACCTATTTCTTGACTGAAAATTTGATTATAGTCTGTAAAATCGTCCGTTTGTGGATTTCGGTCAATTTCTGTTTGGACTTTGGAAAAACTTTCATCTGCAAAGTTGTAGAGAATTGAATTTCCTATAAAAACTCGCGAGATTTGAATTTTCTGGCAAAAGGGCTATTTATTATGAATTATTGAAGTTCCGAAGCTCCGAAATAATTGATTTTTGGAAGTTTTAATTATTTTAAATAATAAAAACGTTTTTTATTTATTTTTCTAGAAGGGAGCATGTGTTCAATGGCTGAAAATCAGATTCATGGGTGGCGTAGAATTTTTTTTTATATATATTAATATTATATTAAATTTTCTGCTTTGGTGTTCTAAGCAATTTCCTATAAATAGGTGCTTAGGTTAGAATTGAAAATCACACCAGAAACTGAAGTTTTCTCTCTCTATATTATCGAGCGTATTCTTGTGAGTATTTTGAGTATACTTTGAGTATTGCTATACGGTGCAAGTCATAGCCTATATCCAGTGTTTCAACCAGAAGTACTGTCTTTCGAGGTAAAGGATGTTATTTTCTTCTCAAATGATATTATTTCTTCAATATCATTATGCTGAAATATTGGTTGGAACTTTTTATCAAATTTGAAACTTTTTTATGTCGGGGTTACTATTCACGAGTCACTATTCATGAGTTACTATTCACGAGTTACGATTTATGAGTTACTATTCACGAGTTACTATTCATGAGTACTATTCACGAAGCATGATGATGTTTTGTGAAATTTCTATCTTTTGGTGTCGGAGTTACTATTCACGTATACGTCACTATTCACGTATACGACACTATTCACGAATACGGCACTATTCACCGAAAAATGAAATTTCTTCTTTTTGTCTAAAATATCTATTGTGGATACTAGTTTTGATTGTATCCATCTTTTGATCATTCTTGAATTTTACTTCAGTATGATTATTTATGAAGTATTTTTGAACTCGGATTGTTTAGAGTACGAATCCTTAATACTTGTTATTTTGTTTCACTGGATTCGTTTCCTTTAAAATATTTTTCATCATCCTCAGTCCTAAATGATGGTGTTACTGAATATCTTTGGCCTGTAGTGCAAAGATGGTTGATTTTATTCTGAATATCTTTGGCTCGTAGTGCAAAGATGTACAGGTGTTGAGATGAACATGAACAATTGATGAATATCTTTGGCCTGTAGTGCAAAGATGAACAGGTGTTGAGATGAACATGACCGACTGATGAATATCTTTGGCCTGTAGTGCAAAGATGAATATTTTATTTGATTTGAGATATATATTGATTGATGTTACAGGGATAAAATATTGATGATGGATTTTTAAATTCATAGATGTTAGTAGATTTTATTTTCTACTTAACTCTTCTAATGAATTATTGTTTCCGCTGCAGTTGTTGATCTAAAACTTGTTGTCTATTGTATTCTATCAGATTTTTCCCTGTTGAAGACTAAGGATAATTTGTTGTATATTATCTTAGTCATAATATTCTTTACTGGGCTAGTTGAGCTCACCCTTTTTCTTGTTGTTCTATTTTTCTTCCTAGGAGACGAGAATATAGCGAGTACGAGTCGGGGGATGTAATGAAGGTTCTAGGGAGAGTTGTTTAGTAGTCCTCACCATTTTTGTAAAATAATGTATCAATAATTATGATGGGGATTTATTTGCATGTGAATATTGCCTAGATGACAATGTTTGTATTCAAACTCACAGCTTATAGGTTGTAAAAGTTGTAGTTGTTTCTGTACCATGTATTTGACAACTTAGAATGGGTTGGGTGGAATGGACCTATTTTGGGGTTGTCACAGGATATATGAGTATATGAGGAGAAATATTATTTTTGTTACATTAAATGATTAACACATATTTTGTGTGTCGGTGGACCCCATTTCTTGACTGAAATTTGATTATAGCTTGTAAAATCACCCGTTTGTGGATTTCGGTCAATTTCTGTTTGGAATTTGAAAAAAATTTCATCTACAAAGTTGTAGATAATGAAATTTCATATAAAAAAGACATATAATTCGAATTTTTCTGATAAAATGGCTATTTATTATGAATTATTGAAGTTCCGTAGTTTCGAAATAATTGATTTTTTGAAGTTTTTATTATTTATTTTAAGAAAAATGTTTTTTCCATTTGAGTGGCACATGTTAATGGTTGAAATCAGCTAGTGTGGTGAGCTAAGGAAATTAAGAAAATTATATTATTAAATTATTAAATTTTCTGCTTTGGTTTTCTAAGCATTTTCCTATAAATAGAATGCTTAGGTTATAATTAAAAATCACACCAAAAACTGAAATATTCTTTCTCTTTCTCTCTCGATATATTGAGCGTATTCTTGTGAGTATTTTGATACTTTGAGTGTTGCTATACGGTGCAAGTTTCCTTCAACACTATATCCAATATTCCAGCCAGAAGTACTATTTTTTCGAGGTAAGGGATGTTTTTTTCTTTGTAAGTGATATTATTTATTCAATATCCTTATGCCGAAATATTGGTTGGAACTTTTTATCAAATTTAGAACTTTTCATGTCGGGGTTACTATTCATAAGTTACTATTCACGAGTACTATTTACAAAGCATGATAATTTTTTTATGAAATTTATATCTTTTAGTGTCAGAGTTACTATTCACGTATACGGCACTATTCACGAATACGACACTATTCACCGAAAAATATAATTTTTTTCTTTTTGTCCAAAATATCTATTACAGATACTAGCTTTGATTGTATCCATGTTTTGATCATTCTTGAATTTTACTCCACTCTGGTTATTTATGGAATATTTTTGAACTTGGATTGTTTAAAGTACGAATCCTTAATATTTATTATTTTGTTTCACTTGGTTCGTTTTCTTTAAAATATTTTTCATCATTCTCAGTCCTAAATGATAATATTACTGAATATCTTTGGCATGTAGTGCAAAGATGAATGATTTTCTGATGAATATCTTTGGCCCGTAGTGCAAAGATGAACAAGTGTTTATATGAACATGACCAACTGATGGATATCTTTGGCCTGTAGTGCAAAGATGAATATTTAATTCCAGATATATATTGATTGATGTTACATGGATAAAATATCGATGATGGACTTTTAAATTCATAGATGATAGTAGATTTCATTATATATCTACTTAACTCTTATAATGAATTATTATTTCCGCTGCGAATATTGATTTAAAACTTGTTGTCTATTGTATTCTATTAGATTTTTTCCTGTTGAAGACTAACGATAATTTGTTCTATATTATCTTGGTCATAATGTTCTTTACTGGGCTAGTTGAGCTCACCCTTTTCCTTGTTGTTTCATTTTTCTTCTCAGGAGGCGAGAATGTAGCGAGTACTAGTCGGGGTGTGGAATTATGGTTCTAAAAGTGGTTTTAGTAGTCCTCGCTGTTCTGTAAAATAGTGTATTAATAATTGTAATGAAGACTTATTTGAGTGTGGATATTGTCTAGATGACAATATTTATATTTAAACTCACATTTTTTATGTTGTATTAATAAAGTTGTAGTTGTTTATGTACCATGTATTTGGCGACTCATAATGGGTGTTGTATACCTATTTTGGGGACGTCACACTTTGCTTGAAGTGGTTGGATCTTGAAGAGTTGAAAGGCTTTTCGATATTAATATTTGAATGTTGATATTTGTAATAAAAAAAATTCTAAGTACTTGTTAACTTTTAAGTTGTAACTTCTAAGTAATCATTTTTTGTTTTGGTCTTTTTGGATGAATGATGATTATAATATTTGGTCTAATTTTTGACTGAATACTTAAACTCTTAGAGAAGACATTTTTTCTATTTATTTAACTGTTTTTTGCTTCAGAGTTCTAAGTTTGTGTTCGTGAACAAGTTTGGTGTTTGGGAACATAATTTGTGTTCGCAAACAAGCTTATGTTCGACTTGTTCGCGAACACCAAACGATCTGACAGTTGATTCGATCAAGTTACTCGAACATATTTGAGTTCGACAGAGTTCAGTTCGGTTCGTTTGCATCTCTATTAGTAATAATTATGTACATAACTGAAAAGATGTTGGAGGGAGGAATTTGGAGCATTCTTGTATTAGAAAGAATAAATAGATTAATTAACCATCTCATATACAAGTTGAATCAAAGTGGCGCAGTGGAAGCGTGGTGGGCCCATAACCCACAGGTAATATATTTATATTTTATTTTCTAAAACATATATATAGGGAACCTTACTATTTAAAATTGTTGTTCGCACCAATACACAAAACCTCTGTTCTCTCCGAATCAAAATTAAAACCCAACCTCTGTTCGATCTCTCCAAAACAATAAAACCCAAATTGCATTGCAGTTCTCTCCGAAACAACTATTTAAATAAAACCCAAATTGCAGTTTTCTCCGAAACAAAACATTCCGAATTGTTGTTCTCTCCAAAAACACAAAACCTCTGTTCTCTCCGAATCAAAATCAAAACCCAACCTCTGTTCGATCTCTCCAAAACATTTCGAAGTTGTTCGCTCAAAAAATAAAACAATCTCTGAATCAAGTAACCTAGCTCGAAAAAATCGAATCAAGCAACTCGAAGACCAAGAATCAACATATCTCGACTTCGATTCGGTAAACCCTTAACTATTATCCATCAACTCGTTCTGGGTTTTGACCTTGGGCGATTTCTAGGTTTTATGGGGTCCATTTAAGCCTCTTTGCATTTTGGGTTTTTTTTAGAGGGTTTGTTCCTTAGGTTATTTCATCTTTCTCTCCCATACGAACATTGAAATCTCTTTGTATGCTCGATAGCCATTGCCAGTGTATAAGAGGTACAATTTTCTTAATTAATCATTACACTTTTTTCCCCTCTCACTCCCTAGTTAGTTATTTGCAGAAATTTTTTATTTTTATTTTATTAATAATCTTTCTCAAAATTTCAGTTTACCTTTTTTTTATTCTTTCGAACTCATATTTTATTAATTTATTTAGTGCTATAAAATTGTGTCTGATTCTACTTTTTTCCAATTGATTTCTTATTCGCGTGTTATAGAAAAGCTCCAATCTTTGTTTTTTAGTGATTTTTCTTGTCATTAGTATGATTACAAGGGAAAATGCTAAAGGGCAAATCCAATAATTCACTTTTTATTTATGGTTGTCAAATTCAATGGTCACTAGGAATTCGTGTTATATCTTGTACTTGACTAATTCACAAGTTACTAGCTTGAGTATGTTTCAATTGTCATTATAATAAATAGTCATTTTTGCACTTAAAAAATGGTATAAAAATGGTGGCTTTGTGGCATCTCAAGACCTTTTGGTGGTAGAAAAATGTGGAAGGGGAAAACCCCCCACTTGTGCCTTCTGTTTTTTCCCTTATAAATTTCCTTCCCCCATAAAAAGAAACACCATATAGCTTGTAATTAATTTGTTACTGATAATATGGTGTCTCAACATGTGCATAGACCAGACTATTACTGTATCTTGGAAAAAGGTTGGGAGAAATGTTGTTTGGTCACTTTCTATTGCTTTTGTAAACAACTAAACATTCATGGCTTCTTGTGTTTTTGGAATTGTGTTGTGCTGCATTTTTGCTGATGAAGAAGCTATTGTAGTAATGAAAAATCAAGAGTTGGTGGCTAAAATTGAGGAGATGAAATTGAACAATGAAATAAACATCTTTGTGTAAAATATAAATAAGATTTTACAGACTATGAACTATACACATAGAAGGAACAACAAAGGTTGAGTGAAAAAGTTAGAAAGCATATCATAAAATCAAAATTTTGATATACATTAATAAATTTAAAGTACTGATTTAAAAATTCCAACACATGCATAAACCAAAATTAACAAAATCATAACTGATTCACAAATTCTAACATATGCACAAACCAAAATCGATGAAGGAAAGCAAGTGCCTGCTTGCCCCATTTTTAACCCAGATTCAACTGTTCACATTCAGTTATAAATTTATAAATAGCTTCAATCCTCAGTTATTTACAGATTCTGATTAAGAGTATGGCGGATGGGCAAGTTATTAAACGCGCCAAGTATAAGTCTTCTGTCAAGGATCCTGGTACCCCTGGCGTTTTGACAATGGTATATTATTCAAAACCCTATATGTAATTAGATTTACTCCAGTGTTTTTAGCTATAATTATGTAAATAAAATTTTCTTTTCTATTTAATTTCGATCACTAGTATGACAATTATGTAAGTTATTGACACAATGGGACAGTGACATTGCAATGCAGAATGATCAACTATGATTCATCATGTCTTTTTCATATTTTTTGGGGACTCTTTTTGAACTATTTGATTGTTGTTATTTTGTGCAGACAAAGGAGAAATTTGTGTTTATGCCTAGCGATCCAAGGTCTTCAACAAAGCTTAGTGTAGAGTTTAGATTGATTAAAGGTACTTGTTTGTTACTTCCCTTTTGTTTTTTAGCTGTCTTGAATGTTTAATTAAAGTATGACAATTTAATAAAACATTATCTGTATTTAATTTACTGGAACGTGTAGCTGGAGAGTGAGTACTATTGGTTAGAAAGCTCACTAATTTTAATGTCTATTAGTTTAGTTTACTGGTAGTTCTAGTTTAAACGATTTATATTTGAAATTACTCACAATTGTTTTATATCATTTGGGGACTGGATAAATGTCTTATATAGTGTAAGATTGGCTCTTTGCACTTGGAAATTTTGTTAAGTTTCCTTATATTACTCTCATGCCATGAAGTTCTCAATGTGTTTCTATCCTTTCTGTTGTGGATGCTCAGGGCACAAATTCACGAAAGAAGGTTCCAATAAGCAGGCTCTTCTTAATCTTATCCAAGAACAGGTATTGTTTTGCCATAAATTTCAGGAAGGTTTTTTTTTCATGTTTTTGGCTACTAAACTTTCACGGCAGATATTTATACAGTTACCAATTCTTGACCATTCTTTTATATCAATCTTTGTTTTAATATATTATATAATCTGGTATTTGTATATAAAGTCTGAAGTAATTATATCTTTGTTGTGCTAGGGTGGAAATTACATTTTTGAGTTTGACAGTTTCTTAGATCGTGATGTTTGCCGAGAATTTGTAGGCAAGTTCACACCCCTAAATATGCTTGCCATCTATTTGTTTCAAATGATGGTTTTTTTTTTAATAAAAAAATTACACAGTCAAAGTTTCTGTAAATGTAGTAGATATTTGGCTTTGCTGTCATCCTTGATTTTCATATTTTATTGTACTTTTGACTGATCTTCATTTTAGTTTCATGACATTCTTCCATCCGTGTCCCAATTCCATTCATTTAATATCCCGTTGATGTCATTGACATAACATATGTCATTTCTAGTCTCTCTCTTTCTATTTATTTTCTATATATGGAAAGTTCAAAAATCATCATATAATAATCCAGAATTGTCGGTTATTTTCCATTACTTAGAATTCTCTAAGAGCTAAGTAACAAGGAAGTTCAGAAAGCAGTAAGTAGATTCTGACTAGCCACTACTTTTGAGATTATATCAGGATCATCTTAATCATTATTCTTTTCCACTGGTTGTGGATAAACTGACTAGCCAAATTCTGGATGAGATCCCACAGTACATATTATTCGTTAAGGAATAAGGATACTATTTTAGTCAATGGAACTATAGTAGGGATGTAGTCTTATTAAACTAAGGAGGAAACCTCTAGTATAGGAGACTAACATAGATAGGACCAAAGTTGATAAGATATTGTGTAACTTAATTAAATAAGAAATACAGATGGAGCCTATCAGGAAAAAAAGAAGAAAAAAATCAGATAAAGCAAAGGAATACTATTGGAGAAGTAGTGATGTTCGAAAAGTAAGAGATGCAGAAGTGAAATACATTTCAATATTGAGGATCACTGCCACTATGGATGCAGAGCAAGGCTAAGTATTATGTTGCTCACAAGATTGGAGAAATTTATAAACAACTATGAGCAACCATACTCTATAAAACAGTTGGCTTGACAAATGGCAACAAAATGTTCACAACATAAATACTTTTAACTTGAAAAAATTGGAAAATAAAAGATTAGAGAACACATCCATGATATAGTAGAACTTGTCAAGAAGCATAAAACAAGAGAGAGTTGTAGTGTGGGTTGGACAAATACAACAATGACTAATAACCACATCATAGAAAACGGGCACATGATCAATATTACGAGGAACGCTAGTGAAGGGGAAGATCAAAATTAACGTGGACATATTTTACGGAAAGGTTTTTTAACTGAAGAACGACGCTAAGCATAGCAAAATAGATATGTTATATTTGAGTTGAAATTCTTCAATAGTTTTTTTTTTGGACAAGGAGGAGTCTTCAAGAGATTATTGGGGACTAAAAAATAATTTCAAGATTTTTTCATTAAGAATTTAAAAGAATTACCTTCTAAATCTACATTTTCATTTTAAAGTTCTGGAGATGGACACCCTTTCATGCGTCTTTTTTCAGCAAAATTGAGTAGGCTGTCTAATGGCCCTCAAGCAAGAAGTAGCATTCTACTGGTGCCAGTCGTCTTAATATCATTCTCTTGTACTAGTATCAATTTAATTAATAATATGCTCAAATTTATCTTTACTTGTTTCTTGCAGAGTTTCCTTTGTTCCTTTATTTTGATTAGAACCTTTTTATGAATGCATACCATACTGGATAGGCTTACTTATGCAACAATGTTGTCTCTGGTACAATGAGCAGGTGTAGCTATTGCAACTTCTGGGGATGCTGGGAAAGCTGCTTCTGACAGATCCACTGTTCCACTCAACAATGAACAGCTTAGCACCGCAGGGATGGAGCGTAGGATCAAGCTTTTGCAGGTGGATAGGTACATTTACTCATACCTACTGTTTTAATACCCAAAATCTGGGGGGGTGAGTTTGTCTGAAAATCTACGCATAAATGCATGTGGTTCGAGACTAAGTGAAACTATTAGCTTTTTCCATCCAAACTAACCATGTGTGCAACTCATGCTCCGAAGATGCCCCAGATGTCAAATGCTTAAAACAAATTTCCAGAATGCCCTTTTCATTACTCCTTCACATTTTAAAGGAGAAACTTCATTTGGGAATTCCGCCAAACAAGGTATAGGCGTATGCCTATTCCATCAAATAAAATGATTTTTTTCTTTATTCTGCTTTCCATTTCTTTGCATTTTTTATTTATGTTTTTACTAGAATACATCCATCAAAATATTGGTATATAAATGAATTTATTGTTTTCATACAAATAACAAGTTATCAATTAGACCAACTATTGGTGACAGATTGCAATAAGAACATCGTCGTCTCTAAAAAGATGCTCAAAAATGTTTTTGGATTGCTTCCGATGAAAATTCCAATACAACTATATAAAGCGTATATTAGATTTAAAGTTATGCTATTTGGATTTTGGACCTCTACTGTTGCTATGGTTTCTCATGACATGATACTTTTATTTTAAAAAGTAGAGGAAAACCTTCAAAGAAGTATAGGGGAAAAGAAAAAAAAGCCAAATCGAGGCGTTTGAGGGTTGAATCCACCTAGGCTGGCGCCTAAACTGATTTTTTTAAAACCACTGCTTTATGATATATGAAGTTATTTTAACTGATGCTCATAAAAAGGAGAAATTGTTACTATGAATTGTGTTAACGGTTGAAATTATATTGGAAGGTTGACATACATCTTGTGAGAATTTTAATGCCAATTTTAATATAAGAAAATCCTTTATACGGGGATTGTATGGTACTAAATTTGTATATAATCTTCTTATTTTAAAATTTTTCTATGGTTGATGTCACTAAAGGATATTGTCTGCAGTGAGTTGCAGAAACTTCACAAGCAATTTGTAATTGGTGGTATCCTGACAGAGACTGAATTTTGGGCTACGAGAAAGGTTAGTTATTTACATAACTGCATATAACTATGTCAATTTTCTGTGCTTGACTTTCCATTGAAGCGGTTTGAGCTTTAAAGTCGCTGTTTTTACTCCAGTTAAATGTCATTTAGCTAGCTAGCTGTATTTTTGTTGGGATTTGTAAACTTGTAACATAACCTTCTCATTTACCAATTAAGTGCAGAAGTTGCTGGATGAGAAAACCAGTAGAAAGTCAAAACAACGGGTGGGGATAAAAAGTGACATGATTTTCAACGTCAAACCATCATCTGATGGTCAGGTATAATATAGATCCCTCACTCTTATCAATTTGTGCCTGTTTGCATGTATGTTTGATTCATGGGAGTGCGTGCGTGTGTGAGTTCATGTTGTGTGCATGCGTATGCCTTTAAGCTTTTGCTTGCTTCGTATCTCCTTCCAAATTTCTTTATTTGAAGCTAAACATCATTGCAGTATTGTAGTTTTGAGTTCCTACTGAGTACTTTTCCAACATATGCTCTATGAACTCTTATCAGTTCATTATTATTTTTTCATTTTCGTCTTTGAACTTCTTCATGCAGACCTTTGTAACTGTTATTTTGTTGATTGTTGTGTTTCCAGTCTAACAGAGTTACATTTAACTTGACACCAGAAATTATTCATCAGGTATGGTTATTTTCTATTTTTGACATGTCAAAAATATTTTATTGTATATTGATTTGGAATTGTCTCATTAGACATAAATTTCTCCAACATATATAATGTTGAATTGTTTTCCAGATATTTGCTGAAAAACCAGCTGTGCGGCGAGCATATCTGAACTATGTCCCCGGCAAGGTAAAGAGAATTTTAATATAATTTTGTTTTTTTTCTGGCAATGCTTAAAAATCAAAGATTACCCTCGTGCTTATCCATCTTCTCTTTTAGCAATAAATTTTTCTTTTGCTTTCTGTATCTAAGATGACAGAAAAGGATTTTTGGACCAAATATTGGAGAGCTGAATACCTCCACAGTACGAAGAACATTGTTGCTGCTGCAGCCGAGGCTGCAGAAGATGAGGAGCTTGCAGTGTTTTTAAAGCAAGATGACATATTGGCAAGTGAAGCTCGCCGGAAGGTGCTCTATCTTAGAATAGTGAAATTTAAATATTAGGTTAAAACATTTTTACATCGGAAGGATTCTGAAAATGTGATATATTGTTTGTCTTCGGCTTTAAACCCCCCTTTCACTGTTTTATGTGGTTCCTTTTGTTTGCAGATCAGACGGGTTGATCCAACTTTGGACATGGAAGCTGATGAAGGGGATGATTACACACATCTTCCGGTACCTTAATGAAATCAACATTCTGAATCTTATTTCTATGAATCTTTGATAGTGTAGGGTGCCTAGCTTACTTTTACCTTTTCTTGAGCCACGTACCAAACTTTGAGGAGGTTGCTTTACATGGCATGCTTCATATGTCTTTCTATGTATGAACCTGTTGTACTGGAGAGAATCCTGTCATCACTCAACAATTTTAGAGTACATCTGTCTATTCTCTCCTGTCCCCTCTTCGATATTGGTTCTTGTAGTGTCTGTGCCTGAATGCAAGCTAGATTAGTAGTTTATTTAAAGATAGAGATGAACCATGGTTGTTACCGTGGGGCTTTATGTTACATTGCCATGGGGTTTTGTTATTTGACTTTACATTATAACTTTCTATTTGGAAATTAAGTTTTCAATCTACTTCGTGCTGTACATATTGGATCATGGGATACCTCGTGATGTCATGAAGGACTTTACAGACTCACAATACGAGCTATACAGAAGGTCTTTTCTTCAAGACCTTAACCGGCATGCTGCAGTTGTCCTTGAAGGAAGGGCTGTAGGTAAGTGTTTCCTTGATACACACTTTGTTGGTATATCACAAGTTGTTGAATATATTCTAATTCAAAAGAACAAGGGAATTATCTTGAAACTACAAAATTACTCTAATACTCTTGAATGCCAACCAATTCTGGTGGTGCAAAAGTAAGCATTTGACTTGGAGTAATCGTTTTCAGAAAATTTCCATTGTGCGTGTTTTTTTTAGTAAATTGGTGGATATGAAAAACAAGAAAATAACCACCCGTTTTTTGAAAGGACAGAACACTTTTCCAGCAATTTGATTGCATGTTTAATACAGAGATGAAGGGGAAAGATGGAGATGGGGGAATTCTTTGCTAGACGGACAAAAAAGGAAGAGCGAATTTATTTGCTGTATTTTTGGTCTGACCACCCAACTCGAAGCATTTTAAATTAGGTTGGAAAGAAGGAATTGGAAGGACGCTACTTTTGTATTATGTTGCAATTAAGTAATAATTATGTAAGGGTGTAGTTGTGAGTTAAATCATTTTTTTAAGAAAAACACATCTCCAAAAAGTACTGCGGATCACTTCTTGGTAGTAGTTTTATTGAAAACAAATAAGTAGGAAAAATGGATTGTTGGGGGGGGGGGATATACAGAGAAACTCTCATTTTCTATAAAGCATTCTACCATATCTATTATCTAATCAGGCAATTTACAATCCAAAGGGAGATAAGAGTAGTCTATTAAAATAAATGGTATCCACAGTATGCCCATGTGCAGCAAACTTGTCTGCTTCTTGGCTGCCTTACCTAAAACATGCGAGTTGTACACTATGGTGGACAGATGGAGTAAAGCAAGACATTGTCCGATCAAATACTGGGTATGCCAAGAAGGCTAACAAGCCCCTTTCAACATGTCTCGCAAAATCACAGAATCAACCTCAACGAGTTCAGCAGTGTTTTTATTTCCAATTTAGTTGACGAAACATAACTATGGAAATGCACCTTTCTCTTAAGGAGACATTTCTGTCTCTCCTTTCTTTCATTTGTCTTTATTCAGTCATACTGAATGAGCCACAAATCCGGTCAACGTTGTAGGACAATAGGTGATGCTATCCATTACTGGGTGCACCATTACTAGCACCAAAAGGCAAACTGTTGAATGGATTGACTAGGTTTTCTCAATTATATTGTGACACCTTATAAAACGGAAACTAGACAAATATTTTGCATAATTAATTTTTTCCTCGAGTCACATATTTGAGCAAGGTAAGAAATGAGGATTGAATAAAGTGTTATGAGTGGGGCATGTGGTTCTGTCAAAATTAGGGATGACAATTTAAGCTGAAACTAGTCGAATCGCATCGAGCTGGCTGGTTTAATCGTTGACTTCGCTGGTGCGGTTTTGGTGCAAAAATTTTAAATCGGGACTAGTGCGATTTTGGTATTTACTTTTGAACCGGCGGTGCACCGGTCCTTTAACCACTATGTATACTTGTATTTTAATTATATTTACAAATTTCATAATATTATATATAATCATAGAGTTTCTCAAGCGTATATTTTTACTTTTACTTCTGCACATCAAAGTTAATTTATTAATAATTTTATATATAGTTAATATATTAAAACTATAATCATGATAAAATTATAACAATGTTATTTTAATTTTAATTGAACATATAATCTTATATTACTTGTTAATATTTTTTGAGCTATTTTTTTGAATGTATATTATGAGTGTTGTAAAAATATTAAACTAATTTAATAAAAATTATGTCAAAAATATTACTTCCTCCGTCCCATAGTTATAAGCTGATTTTCCATTTTGGGATGTCCCAATATATAGGCTACTTACTATTTATAAAATTTAGTTGGTTCATTGTTTTACTTTTATGCCCTTATAATAAATATTCAACCATTACTTTTTTTTTGAAGAAACAACATTCAATGTCATTATTGTTATCATCACATTTAATGTTGTTGTATTCTCAATAAAAGAATTCAACTTTTTAGGCTCGATAAATGAATTTGGAATAACAAACGTTTTGTGATTGGTTGAAAGTTTATGTAGATTAAAATGATCAATTAAGTTGAGAGTTTCAATGTGATAAGTAAGGATTAATTAATTTATTCATTAATTCCATATTAAGGGGTATATGTGGAAAATTTTTGTTAAAATTGCCACTTAAACTGATTTTCTTAAACTATGTGCCAAAAGAAATCAGCCTATAACTATGGGACGGAGGGAGTATTAATTTTTGACGCATGCATGTCGGTGCGGTGTGGCTCAAAATATAAACCGGTCGGTGCATTTTTGGTATAGGTAAATCTTGAACAACTGCAGTTCCTGTTCAAGATTTTTTAAGATTGGTGCGGTTTCAAACCACTGAAAAACCAAAACTGCACCATTGTCATCCCTAGTCAAAATGGGTCTCTAGGGTTCTAATTTTGAGGAAGCTAGAAAAAAATTATCTTAGGGGGAGAGATGTGATTAATGGTGGTAGATGGAATAGTGGGTAGTGGATGGTGATGTAATTTTCTTTGCCCGCTTTCATTTTGATATTTTTCAAGGTCTTCCCTTTTGTTTGTTTGATTAAATTTTTGGAATGGCAGGTTTCGTGTGTGTGTGTGTTCCATAAGATTTTAAATATTATATTTCAATGAAGCATTAAATTTGTCTTGAAATTATTTTCTTAAATATGTGGGATTAATTGGTTGCTATCATCTGATTATGAAAACCTAAGATGGTTGTGAAATAAATGAATGTTTCAATTGTATGATTTCTTCGGTTCCTTTTGTCACATCTATTCATTTTTGCCATTAGAATATCAATTATAAGAAAGGCAATAAGTTGGGTTGTTTTTTCTTTAACTTATTTTCTGTAAGAAAGTAATCTGCTTGCATATTATTAATTGCTGTGTCTAAATGTGCCAATGCATACGAAGTTCAGATTTTTTTTTCATTTTTATATTGTTGTTGTAACTTTAGCCTTTATTTTGTGTATAGATGCGGAGTTGGGAGACACAAGGTCTGTTGCCGAAGCACTTACCAGGTCAAAGCAGGGTTAGCATAGTTCACTTTTGCTTCTTTTATCCATTTCTGTTCCTTCCTTCCATCTAAACTCTTATACCCCAGTTTATTAAGTCAGTGACACTAATAGTTTCAAGTTTCCTGGCAGTTGAGTTTGCTAATGAAGCATCTGATGACCATGTGGATCAAGGGCGCTTAGATAGGATCTCCCGGATGGCTGAGATAGAGGATCTTCAGGGACCTCGTGATCATCCAGTTGCACCACTTTGTATCAAGGTTGGACCATTTATAAGTTAAACTGCATTGGTTTTTAAGCTACATGGGAATCTCACTCATATATTAATTATTTGAACCAGGATCCTCGTGACTATTTTGATTCTCAACAAGCCAATGCACTACAAACTTTGGGGGAGACACAATCTGGAACAAAGCTAATGAATTGTAATCTGAGTGCTCATGAAGCATATGGTTCTTTAAGGGAGTTCATCTCTGAGATAAAACGTGTAGGGTTAATTGATCCAATAGTTAAACCTGAAGTTGCTATTAAGGTAATTTTTAAATTTTTGAATCAGTTGTTTAATCGTACAATATACAATAAAGATAGGTTGCAGCTGTATTGTTGTTAATTCAGAGAACATAACTACAAGATTTTTGTGAAATAGGTTCTTAATGGATTGACTCAAAGTATTTCAAGCACCAAGTTTCATATTGGGAAGAATCCTCATGAAAGTGTTTTGGATGTGTTGCCGAACATCACTAAAGAAGAACTCTTACATGTGAGTTTATATAGCTTTTACTTAATTCATATTAACCCACATGTGATAGTTATGTTAGAGTATATAATTATATATCTTGTCCCACGTCGAATACCTTGAGAAAATATGTCTAGTATATAATTACTTGGGCTAACTATTCACATAGCAAATTGATTTTGAGTTAGAGGGCTTGATGTCATTATATGCTAGACTTGGGTTCATTTATAAATCTAACATGACCTTAGAACGGGGTATCTAGGCCTAATTAAACACTTTTTTTGGCTTTCATTCTTACCCACTTGCAGTCTGGTCCATTTCTTGTTACCCATTTCTTAACTAGTAACACTTATCAATTAGGCCAATAATTGTCCGTGGTTTACTAAATTTCTTGTGGGCTTGTCTTGTGAGTTGTGACTAGTTTCTTCTGGGTTTGCTTATTCATTAGGTCCACGTGCAACCTTCAATACACCATGTACACGTGAGAGGGAGTGTTAGAGTATATATCTTGTCCCACATCGAATACCTTGGGAAAAGTATGTCTAGTATATACTGAGTTGGATCAACTCTTCTCATTTTCAATTGATTTTGAGTTAGAGAGTTGATGTCTTTATATACTAGACTTGAACCCATTTATAATTGATTATTTTGCACAAGACTGACAGAGGACTTCATCTTATTTTTAATATCTTGTTTTGGTTTTCAGTATCCTTGTTCATAATTATTGTTATTTATAATTTGAATATAAGTTTTATTTTTCTTTCAGCAATGGACATCCATTCAGGAATTACTGAAGCATTTCTGGTCATCGTATCCCGTTACAACTACATATCTCCATACTAAGGTATTTTTGCTCCTCTATGCATTCTCCCATCAGCCTGAATATTTATGAATTTTAACATGTGTGATAAGGGGTTAGGGCTAAAAGTTTCAATGTTGCTATTCCAGAATTTCCCTTGTTAGACCACATCATTTATCAATTCCAAGGATTCTCAACATTCTTTAGTTCAATTTGTTTGGTTTTTGATTGCAGGTTAGCAAGTTGAAGGATGCAATGTCACAAATCTATCCAAAGCTGCAGGTATTGTTCTCTTTTCAAATGTCAGGGTTTTTTTTTACCTTTGACTCCTTAGGTGTGATTGCTACATCGTCCGATTATGGTATTGACAATTACGTGCAAGTTTACATGATCAACAAGTAATATACGTTCATCATTGTTATCCCACGAGGAAATATTGCTAATAATTGACCAAGTACTAAAATTATGTCAAATGGGTTAAGGTAATGAAATTAAATTATTAAAACTAAAAACTAAATTATTAAGCTAGGATTAAAATCAGATTTAAAAAGCTAAGATTACAATTTCCCCGAACGCATCGTCTAAATCTCTTTACTCTATTTTCAATTAATTAATCATATATCAAATCGTTAACCGATAATTCTGCAATATTTATAAAACCTCTTCCGATGGTTAGATAAAGATATCCCTTCTAATTAAATCACTATATTCCTATGTTCCTATGTTCCTATGTGAAATAATTAAGAACAAACCCATTAAGTGTAGATTCTCACACTAGTATATTACTATCCTATACAAATCAAGTTATTCAATCCCAAGAACTAATCAAGATGCATGATATCATTTTCAGATCGAATCCTACAATCCATCTTCCAATTTTTTATAAGTTGTTCCATTGCAATCTTAATAACAAAATTAGTTGACGCAAGGAAACATCATCAAATTAATAAATAACATCCTCAAGGCTCAAAGTACACAAAAATTAAAGGAAAAGAATAGAGATAAGAATTTGTGTAGCAGTTCTCGATCTCCACGCTCAGCCTCAAAATCTTACTCTCCTTTATGTGTTTTCTTCTCGCTCCTTGGAAATCTGATCAACAATCCAAGCCTTCGTGTTGTATATTATACATCCCAATTATCAGCCACGAGGTGTGTACTTAAAGCCCTCTCATGCAGCTAGTAGAAGTGGTATCCAATGCAAACTCAACATGCCAAGGCATCCTAAGTCGGATAGGACAGCAACACAAGTCAGCTCCGCACATCAGCTAGCGCCACGGCGCCAATGCAGAGCGCAGCAGCGCTCTCCTACTGATTCTCCAGTGCGGTGGCGCTAACAACCAGGGCTGCGGCGCTGGCCTCATCCCGCGCGCCCGTGCCAATGTGCTGCCTTCCGCCCATGCTGCTCTTTTCTGTTGCCCCTGCTGCTGATCCTTGCGCGCTGCTGCGCTTGACTGCTGATGTCCGCGCCAAACGCACGCCTAATTGCCGCACATTGCTGATGCCTGCCCAACTGCTGCACGCCGAGTCCATGTGCCGCGCTTTCCTACTTGTCTTGTGATTGCTTACTCTGACTTTAACTAAATTTCAACTAGTTCACTTCCATCAACGTATTCCTACACAAAAACACTAGAACACAAAAAGTAACATAAAATACCCAAGAACTCACAAATCATCAAGCTAAAAATATCCAATTTATAGGTACAAAACCCACTCATCAATCGTATATGGTCCTTGGGCAAATGCTATAAAAATAAAGTTTACCTTTTTTCTTCTGGCTATACTCTCCGTCTTTTTGTGGATTTCCTATCTCAATAAAATCAACCTTTAAGCTAGAAAGAGATTTCTTAAATTTAACTGATGTCAACTAGAACATGATTCATGTAAAGCTAAATGTTTTGTTGCAACTCTAAAAAATTCATTTTACTGAATACATATACGAGGAACTAGCTAGCATACTTGCACTGTTTTTAGAACATGATTCATGTAAAGCTAAATGTTTTGTTGCAACTCTAAAAAATTCATTTTTCTGAATACATATACGAGGAACTAGCTAGCATACTTGCACTGTTTTTAAAATTGCTGTTTCTTAATGATCGTTTACAATTTGTGAGATTTTGCATCAGCATTTCTTATTGCAAAGCTAAATCTTTGCAAAATGTATTTGAGATCCTTAAATCTACTGGTAGTTAGTCTCTGGTAAAAGAAGTGTATCGAGGCCATGAATTCTTTGGTTTCAAATCCAGTATTCATGATTTCTTTTGATATATGAAGCAAGCACGCGAGCAGCTATTTCTCCAATCCATTTAAATCTGATTTGGCTAATTAAGGACTCAAAATGCAGTTACAAAACAAAGTCTTGCCAACTACTTGGAATTGATCGATAATATCATGTTTCAACAATCTGCAAATTAAAAATGTCAGGATTATGTCAGGTGTCAGAATATTTTTTAACCAAATGATTTGGCATTTATGATACATGTACTATATCACGTAAAATCTTTAATTTTTTTACAAGCTTCTTTTATAGTGCACCACCATATGCGTACAACCTTAGAACAGGCTCACGTTAATGTCTATTAAGCTGCATGAAGCTTTATTTTCTTCTTAATCTTCACACCGTTTGACTATTCTCCTGTCTAAGTAGATAGCGTTTTATTAAAGACTTCTTGTTCTCATATTCCTTGGTGCATATTTCTTTCTCCAAGAATAAGATTCAGCAAATGTGGAAAAGAGATGATTGTTTTTTACATTCTTGACTTTTGAGTCTGAACTTATGTTCTGTTAGTGTGGTAGTTAGTTATATACAAATCGTGAATCGTATAGTGTATCAAAAACCCCCATATCGTGTTTCATGTATCGTATCGAGAATCATATCGTATGATACGAAAACAAAAGGAAAAATGTGTGGTAATATATATTTAAACATATAAAACACAATTTATTGGACAATCAAACATATTAGCTTGACTATGTATTAAAGTAGTAAGTAAATAATATTATAGACTAAAATTAATTTTAAAGTTAGATAGTAGCCAAAATACTCTAAATTGATTTGTTAGATATTATTTTAGTCATTTATTGAGTAACAAGAGAAAACAAAAATGCAGATACACCTTTAAAATACAAAGCAAAGAGAATAATTCAAATTAACCTGTGGAGATTTATGTTTCTACTTGTGGAAAGTGGAGTGAGAAAAATAAATCAACATTCTGTGGAAGAAGATATGAAACTCTAAAAAGCGATTAAAGGCTCATCAAGCGATATACAATATGTTAATGCTAAAAAACCTCTTCATTTGGAATGGAAGGCTCAAAAGTTTTGCTTTTACTCTTTTAGATCTATATAAAAACTTTTTCAATTCAATTGCTAGCTTTAAAAAGTATCGTGCATTGTATCGTATATGAATCGTATGATACGGTGTTATTTTTTATTCACCTTGCGATACGTATACATATCGTAAGATTCTGATAACTATGGTTATATATTACTCATTCCGTTCCATATTATTTGATTATTGTTGATTTTTTAAAGTCAACTTAAAATATTTTTAAATTCAAAATTGATATAAATTCTTTTAATTTTAATCAATAAACTATCCAAAAGTATTATTCATTATAAGTTTTATTGTTTCATAATTTTTAATGAGTTATCTTAATTTTGATCTCAAATTGACTTTTAAAAGTCAATAATGATCAGTGGTGAAGCCACGTCACTTTTGTGAAAAAAAATTTGCTTTATAATGCAAGGTAAATTTTAAAATTTTAAAATAATATATATAAATTGACCCCACTAAAATTTTATAAATTTTCTATTATACGGGGTCAAATTGAAAATTTATAACATTGTCAATCAAATTTTAATCATATATGACTTATATCCTTTCAATATATATATATATATATATATATATCTATAATATTTTAAACTAAATAATAATCTAATTTATATTATTTTTAAAAATAAATAATAAATTACTTACTTATGAACAGTTGTGATTAAAAAAGTTTATGAGTCAATATAGTGTATATATACCATATATTATTACTCATTATATTTTCATTGTAATATAATATATATATATATATATATATATATATATATATATATATATATATATATATACACACCAGAAAGTATAAAGTATTAAAAAAAATTGTCTGGGGGGCGCAGCCCCCGAACCCCCGCCATTTTTTTTATAATTTAGCAATAATTTTGACCCCACTGTTAAAAACCTCTGGCTTCGCCACTGATAATGATCATATAATTTGGAATGGATGGAGTATTTTGTTTTCAATTTTGTGAAGGGAAGAAGAGCACATAATTTTAGTTGATATTTGTCATTGATATCCTATAAAATTCAAAGATTTGCATTCTAAAAATTTTGCAATTAACTGCGTTTGTGTAAATACATGTTTTCTAAATATTTTCAGTCTCAATGGTTGAACACTTCTGCTCATAATAGCATTTACTGAAATAAGATTTATAAGTGGTTGGAAGGGAAATCTCTCTACTCTATTGGTCAATGTTTCAAAATTTTGATTTTCACTTAACTATCCAACCGTACAGATGTAAAGAGCATGCAAAAATATGAAAATGCGTAAATTGTCATAATTAAGGACTATGCGTCAACGACTTGTCTATTATATTTTCATATAATAGAAAATAAAATTTTACATGTTTCATATTTTCGCATGCTCTTTACATCCCGAATTGTTAAGTAAAGATCAAAATCACTTTGTATTTCAAGTGACCTTAAATAAGTTATCTAAAGCCGACCTTAGGAATCTTTTACGAATATATATATTGCAATGCTTATATCCTTATCCAATCCCAGGAGATTAAGAAATCGGTGCAGTCTGATTTCCGCCATCAGGTTTCCCTCCTTGTTCAACCAATGCTTCAGGTATACATGTCTTTCACTTCAGTAATAATTTCAAGGTTTAAGAATTAAGACTCCTCAATCCTATACTTCACTATAATTTCAAGGTTTTTCTGGCATCATCGTAAGATGAGTTGGTACAATAAATCATGCATCATAAGGGTCAATCCTGGTTGACCTCCTAAAGCATAGATATTGGAGAAACCAAGTTGGTGTTTGCACTTTTTGCTTATAGCCGCTGATGATGGAAATGGCCATCTTGGTGCAGGCTTTAGATGCTGCCTTTGCACATTATGATGCAGACTTACAAAAGAGATCGGCGAAAAGTGGAGAGACCCAATGGGTTTATCTAGAGGAATTTCTCGCTTGACAAAATCAAGGTATTCATATTTTCCTAATTATGCACATTTGTATACCTAACAAAATTCTGCTACGAGCTTGCCCTATGGAAATTTTTTTGAAGTCACCAAGACATTCAAGCATGTCTTGTGTAATTCCTTTTTATTAATTTAAGCAATACCTTTTTTTGGTTCTAATGATGGGAACTTCATACCATATTATATTTTGTACTCGTGGTAAAGAGGATGCATTATTAATCTTGTTTGTATTTTCGAGTTGTGTTTTCTAATGTCAGAACTCCTAATTCAATTTTGGAACGCCATTACTCACCGAGGTCAATATAATGTAGTAACTAAACATGGCAGGATAGAGAATTTTCTCATGATCTTAATAGTTTTTTTGGGTGTATAAAGAACAGGAATTTGATTAACCATGCGTTTCTCATTTCAAGTTCTTGTTTGACTAGTGACTTTAAGTGCTTGTTCGTCTACCGACTTTTGGTGAATTTAGAAGTTTCAATTCCACCAAACCTAATTGAGAATCTTCTTCTTTTAAACAGTTTGTTCCTGATGTAGCTTATTTAACTCCAAAATCAATGTTTGGGACTCTAACACACCACATCAAAATTAGTGGGGTGCTTTTGAACATCAAAATACTCTAAGGTAAGGTTGTGTTTGATAAAATTTAATGTTAAAGATCTGAACAGTTTAGATATCTGAATAATGTAGAGCACCTGAATAGAATCAATAATTCTAGGAGGACATTGAAGTAGCGACATTTCTAGTGACATTTTTTTTGGTTTTTTTATAGTACCTCTCAAAAAATGTATAGTATTTATTCCAACTGAAATTTTTGTACAAAACAGTGTTTTAGGTGTAATTTAGGACTGTACAAAATGTTTCTTATATGTATCCAATTACACCTAAAACATTATTTTTTACAAAAAAATCAGTTGGAATAAATACTATATATTTTTTGAGAGGTATTACAAAAAAAACCAAAAAAAAATGTCGTTACTTCAATGTCACCGTAGAAGGACTCGAATAGAATTGTATTTGAATAAAAAATGTTGTTTGATAATTAATTTTTTTTAAATGTTTGAATAAATTCAACTACACAGTTTCTTATCTTCCTCCATAATCACTGTAAACACTAACCTATCACTTTCATAACCTACTTTACCAGTTGGATCGAAGCTTCAAGACAAACTCAAAATACAATATATGAACTCAAATTTCTCCAACACAATATAGACCAGTGGTGCCTCCTTACCTAAACCCAGCACAAGAAATTCTCAAAAACCAAAACATAGCTCAAGCACAAAATCATCTATAATGCGGATGTTATACAAAAATCAACACCGCAACGAGTTTCTTTACTCACATTCAAGTACATCAAGATCTACTAAGCCGAGAAATATGTTCAAACATTATCATAGCATGCATGTTCTTCCAAAAGACGGAATCTTTACGAGTACTTTTAGAGAGATAGAGTATAACAAAGGCGACGAAGAACAAACAATGAAGGAATAGCCTATTCGCACTAATCATCTCATCATCTCGATCAATCCATTCTCTTTCAAAAAATTTCTTCATCGTGCATTCAAAATCAAGCCCTAACTTACATATCTGGTGTTGAGCGGTGCACAGATCTGTTGGGTTTGATTAGGGACACAAAAAGAATTTTGTAATTGTGGAGAGGTTATTTTGGTACAAAAAAAGTAATTTTGGTTCAGACTTATTTCTAAATAGTTTAGAATTATATTTGTTTCTTACCGATTAAGAGGCATTAAGAGGTAAAAAAAATTTATCAAACAAGTTAAGCTTACCGAATAGATTATTGAGACGTAATCAAACACTATCTAAATGTTACAGCTCCAAACACATGAATATAGTAAGTTTTTAGCAGCTGTGTTTGCAATCCAAAATATTATAATTCAAGTCTTTTGAGTTATAGCTTTAATTTCAGTAATAATTCTTTTTTTCTTTTGGCTGTTTCAAAAGAACAAAAACTATTTTCCTTGATTTTCATTTCATTTGTTAGATAATATAATGATGATATGCCTACTAGACATATTTGAGACATTATTTAAAATTGGCTTAAATATAATTTAATATCCTAAATTATAAGTCATATTCTACTTCAGTGATTTACTTTTTAATTTTATCTCTATTAATTTTTTTTTAATTTCACTCAATTTGAGGATGTCACGTCAGAAATTGTTGACGTGACTGTCTGGATGGGGCATAGTTGAATTGATGTGTAAAGAGTATTTTTAATATCTATTTACATATTTATTATATATTAAAGGGAAAATTCGTCAAACCCTTTATATTAATTGTTTTATAATAGAAAGAATAAAATAAATGCTTAACCAAACAACTTGTTCGAATCAAATCAGATCTGGTGTTATATTGATGATCATGAGCAAGTTGCTTCGCCTCAATATGTGCTTGTGAGTACTATACCTTCCACTCCCTTCAGATCTAGCTGTACTCAATTGATCACTTTGAAAGTTGAAACCATCGCCTTCATTGAAACCGATTGCGCCATTATCGGAGTCAACGACGCCATCGTCGGGTCTCTTTTTCTTCCCTTTAATCAGGTCTTTTCTTCTTATTTTTTCAATCTTCCAATTTCAATTTTTCCCCAATGCATGTATGGATGTATAGATCTTGGGTCTTTCTTGGCTGGAGCTTACTTATACACTTGATTTCTTGGATGGAGTTTGATCGATTTCTGATGGTTTTAGCAAGATCGGTCCATGAAAGCTTGCAAGGAATAACATGACGCAGATATAGTCAATTTCGAGTGGCCTAGAAATCCTAGCAACTGCATATTTAAAAACGATGCCATCACAGAATATCCTCTAAATCTCAGCATTCGTGAAATGAAAAAGCTCCGGATGAATTTGGATAATCATATCCAAATCTAGGGCTTTGAATTTGATCCAAAAGAGTAAAATCTGGATTGCAGAAATTTTCGATTCCGAAAACAACTTAGGATCCATCGTCGTATATCGGCGATCCGCTGTACCACAGCACAGGGGAATGATCGAAGGCGACAGGAACGAAGTGGAGTTGGAGAGAGATAAAAGTGGATTGACGAATTTGCCCTTTAAGCCTATAATAAATATGTAAATAGATATTAAAATACTCTTCTTTTAGTTAGACATCAGCTCATCAACCCAGACAGACAGTCACGTCAGTAACCTCAATTAAATTCAAAAAAATTAATAGTTCAATCGTCTATTTAGAAATGTGGATCATTGAAATGAAAAATGGCCTATAATTTAGAATAACAAATCATATTTAAGCCTTTAAAATTTAATTTTAAATATGCTTTAATACGATATTTACACTATGTTGTAGTGGTGTATATGTTTTGTAAACTAGAGGCCGACTTGTGATAAAATTAGAACTTTGAACATCTTCATCTGTTTTATTTGGAGTTGGGGAGTAAATAATTGTGTAACATTCCAAGTTTAAATAATAACCAGGACTTTTGCAAAAGCGTCTTCCTCCGCTCCGCTCCAAAATATAAAAGTACTAAAACTATTCACAAATAGAAAAACTCTTATATGTTGACACAAACGTAACCCTAATAACTGAATAAACCTTAAAAACATTAAAGCTCGCCCTTAACTGCCTAAGGTGTTGTGTCCAGTTTTGAAAGCAAAAAAAGTCACAGAGCTTGACCGCAAGAACTAGTTATGATAGAATAGAGTTAAATACACTTTTTAAGGGTCGATTTACAAATGCATCATCGAACTGATTTTTTTTGCGATCAACTCACTGTACTATATATTATTTACAAAAAGTGATTTTTTTCGTCTGTCTGTTAACTATTTGACAGAAAAATGACGTGACAAATCGTGGCAGGTGAGAGAAGCTGAGTTGGATAACTAATTAAATTAAATTATAATCAATTATATAACAAATAATTAAACAAATTATAAATCAATTTAATATACATAACAAATAATTAAATTAAACTAATTAATTAATATTAAAATAAATTAATGAATAATTTTACAAATATATTTATATAAATTAACAAAATATAAATCAAATTAATATACATAGCAAATAATTTAATTAATTAATTAATAATAAAATAAATTAATGAATAATTTTTACAAATGTATTTATATAAATTAATTAATTCATATTAAAAAGAAAATTAATTTCACTCTAAAAATATAAAATTATCTAATATTTTGAAATTGAGGGATTATTATTATTATTTTTCTTCTTCTTCACCACCACCACCGAACCCAGTTCCAATAACAACCCTTAATTCCAAGTTCACCCATTGAACAGAACAACAATAATTGCCTTACATATTAGAAAATAAATGCATCCTCTAATTTGACATAATGGATTCGTGATAATAATCCAATAGACATCAATCGTTCCCATCTATCGCCACCGTTCCCATCTACTGCCGCCGCCACCACCGAATGATTTACAAACTTCCTATGTACTCATTAATCTTCCTATGTAGACCATGGAATCCGACGACCATGGCGCATGTGTCCGGAGCAGATATGAAATCCGGCGACCAAACCACCATGGAGAGGCCTTTTTCAGATCTAGTTCTGAACTAGCCACCATGGCTGGAGCAGATATGAAAGGATTTTTCTAATTATCAATTTGAAATTAGAGTTTTGATAGTTGAATAAAAATTTAAAAAATATGAATTTATTAATTTTATATAAATATATTTGTAAAAATTACACATTAATATATTTTATTATTAATTACTTTAATTAATATATTTTATTTAATTACTTTATTTGTTTTTAATATATTTTTAATTAATTTAAATATTTGATAATATATTTAATAATTTCATAATATAAATAATAATTATATTAGTTTTCAAAAATAAAAATAATAATTAATTTTTAAAATTTTAGTTATATTTTTGAAGTTTGAATTTATTTTTATAAATTTTAAATTTTAATTTATGCTTATTATAAAATACTTATGAATAATGTTAAAGACATTACTCAAATTCAAAATTTACCCATTTTTTTATTTTAATAATATATGTAATCAATATATATATAAATACAGCTCAACCAATCAATTGAATCAATTTGATAATCAATTTCAAAAATCGGTGAGTCAATCCCACTTAATTTACTGAGTTAACTCAGTTCAATTTGGAGTCAATTTCACTGACTTCCATTGAGTTATTTACGAGTTTGTCTAATCTCTTCATCTTCTCCTCTTCATAACTCCACTTCAGTTTCTTCCCCTTCCCCTTCCCCTTAACCACTCTTCCGTCTTCTAAATCAACCCAAATAACTTCAGTGTCTTCCCCTTCCCCTTCCCCTTCCCCTTCCCCTTCCAACCTAAATCGAGTCTCTCAATTTTTCTTTTGTTCTGTATCTCTCCTTCCTCCCACATGCATCTCAAATGTCTTCTTCTCTATCTCTAATTTATCCAAAACTTTTTTGTAGGACAAACGAATACGAAGTCGATTTGGGGTTTTTTGGCTCTTTTTGCGTGCGTGAGAGCGAGAGGATGGGAGAGGCCAGTACAACCACCGTCAACGATGAATTGCTTCTTAAAACTTTCTTCGTCGAAGTCGACGAGGTTGAGCGTGACAACAAAGTCGCCAGGTTCCTCTCTCTCTCTCTTTATATATATATATATATATATATATATATATATATATATATATATATCATATCTTTCTTTCCATTAGCCAAAGCTTCTATTTTCTAATTACCATATTTTTATTTATTGATTTTGTTATTTTATCATCAATTTTACTTTAATATTTTGTTATACACATGCAACCTGATATTTCTGCATAATTTTTTGATTAAACGTTTGTGTGTGTTATTTTTTTTTAAAAAAAATTCTGCTTATGTCCGTATGATAGAATGGAGCATGATAGAAACAAAATGAAAATGCTATTGGTTGCATTATGATTTACTATGTGGTGATATCAAGTGATTCCAGTGGTATATCTTGAAAATTGAGATGGATGAGATGTACTATATTTGATATTCTTTAGTCCCAATTGACTAAAAGTTGATCCAGTGAACGAAATAACTTAAATCCTTAATAATGACTTGAATTTTTGTGTGAACTCCAGTTATGGCCTTCTTTTTTGGGTTGCTGGATTTGAATTGGACTGCATTTGGTTAGTTGTATATATATAATTATATATAAAAACATGTCCAAGATAACATCAGACATCATCAAGAGTTTTGCTGCAAATCAGTTTCCTAAATATAAGTTGGGGCCAGATAATCAGATATTGGAGGAGGCGAAAGTTGATAAAGATGGCCCATCTTTAAATTGATAAAGATGGCCCATCTTTAAAGGAGGTGGTTGTGCAGGAAACTTATCTGTTATCAGAGCAGCATAAACGTCTTTCTGTTGGTGACCTCGCCAATAAATTTGATAAGAATTTGACTGCTGCTGCCAAGCTGTCTGATGAGGTTTTAAACTCTTTTCATTAGTCTTTGATTATAATTTTATTTTTTAAGTTTCTAATCTTAGTTAGCAATAACTAGATATTAAATGAGAAATGAAAATATAGTGTTTTTTTCTGTTTGTCGATCTTTGGAACTCTCTCATGGTTTGTAAAATGATGTGAATTTTACTGTATTTATGTCTTGAAGAAATTGTGAAGCTATTATATGTGTGTTTCTATTTGTTCTTAGCAAGTTCTATTCATTTATTAAGTTATATATATATGCTTTCAGTACATGTATATGTAAAGATTTATACTTTGATATCAATATTTGTTTTACGACTTTTTTTCTTGATTAAGGATTTGGGTTTTTTTCAATGTTGATTTGGATATTGTTTGCTATTTGATGGGTCTGTTTAGCTTTTATCTAGAGGTACTTTATTTTAGATGCTTTAGTTGGCTTCTGGATTTCGTTTATATGAGATTATATGTTGGGATTAATGCACTCGGTTTATTTTTGTACTGTGTAATTGTGTTATTTCAGTCATTTAGGTTTCTAGGAATGTAAAATACTTTCTTTTTAAATGCAGTGTACTCCAGATGCATATTTATATTTCTGAGTCAGCTTCTTCATTCTCATATCTGGGTTTTTGCTCTATTGATTTGAATTTTTTTTCTATTGTTGATGGGTTAGGCCAGCTTTATTTAGAGATGCAATTTGTGTTCTGGCTTCTAGGTTTTAATTTGTTTTTTGAGGTTATATTAGTTGAAATTAGTGCAGTTGGCTCATTTTTGTACTATGTAATTGTTTTATTTGAGGCATTTTGGTTTCTAGAGCTTCTTTTTTTCCGAATATTTTATGCAAATGCGCTACATGTCTACTCACTATTACTCCAGTGCATATTTTTATTCCTGGGAGAGTTTCTTCATTCTCATTTCTGGGGTTTTGCTCTATTAATGTGGCCATTGTTGGTACTTTATGGTTCAGCTTATACGTATACGGTTATGTCCGGTACATGTAATGTTTTTGGGTTTTTGATGGTTTCATGCTATTTTGTGTGCTATTATTTATGTCAGCTCATTTAATAGTATGTATGTGAGTGCATGCTTATTTCAGGACTAGGGTTTTAGGTGTCACATTTATACAATTATACTTGGTTTGTCTTGGGTGTTTGTACAGGCTTTGTGCTCATGCATTTTCTGTTTAGTGCTCTATTATTACATTGCATTAACTGCTTCATCAAATCATTTATGAGCTTTTGGTATGTTCACTTATTTTATTTGGTAATATATTTTACGATTTGTATTTTGTTTTTCTTTATTGTTCTGTAAAAGGCTTTGCTGAGTTGATAACTATCCGTGTTTATGTTACTCTGTTTTTTGGTTGGTTTCTAATGGCTTGGTTGGTTCCAATAGTACTATGGTTGAATTTATGTTTTCATGTAATGGAAATACAAGTACATGAACTCTTTTACAAATTTATGTAATCTTATGAAATCAAGACAAGTCATTTAATTATATATAAGTTTTGGTATTGATTGATTTTATTAATCGTATGTTATGTATTATGGTATCCTTGCATTGGTCATGTCCAACATCACAATTTCTGTGTTACAATGTCCTTTTTCATATTCTGTCAAGTAATGTGGCCATGTATGTGCTACATATGTTTGCTCTCAAGTGAATGGTTTACCGAATATGAAAGAGTATTTTTCCCGTTGCAGGTTACTGCCAGTTTTGCTTCCGAGGGATCTATAATGATGAGTGAGCTGATGCAGTGGAATGCTTTGTATGGCGAGGGATGTTCAAGGATTTACTATGCTTAACGAAAACTTTATAAGGGTTTTATGTATTTTTTGAATGGTTTCTCAACTAAATATTATTCAAAGTTATGCTAACATGATCGTTTATTTGATGGATGAGACTTTAGTTTCAATGATCTAGCTAATAATTTTTTCCATGTGCATGCTCTGTATTTTTTAGACAAGATTTCATTAGAAATAATAAATATAAAATCAAGTAGGGTGAGAAACCATTTATTTTTGTTATAATTTCTACTACATAAAAAAACAAATGGTCGACATATGTAAACAAAAGTTTCTGTTTGATTGCGTCATTGACTTATCATGATTTCGGGAGGAAAGTTAATAAATGCCTTTGTTTTGGGGGCTCTATTAGATGCTTTTAATTGTATTGTATTGATTTTATTGTAATGTTTTGTACATCACAACAATGATCCTTTTTCGAATGGTGATCAGCCAAACAAAGGGGAATATCGAAATAAAAGTGAATCTCTTAATTTTATGTTACGATAAATTAACTAATTTATATGAATTGTGTATTTCGAGATCTTTTTTTATACGAATGTCGAACAAAATATTAAATCAATTATTCAAACTAGCCCGTGCATTGCACGGGCTACCAGCTAGTATATCTTAATACAGTAACGTGTCAGACATTTATATGTTTTATTACTAATTTTAGTTTTATCTGAAGAGAGGTTAATTAAATTAATGGATTTAGTGAGTTATTTAAATTAAAAGAAAATTATATAATTATGTGTAGTTTATATAATTTATTTAAAATTATACAAATATTCATGATTAAAATAAAATTTTAAAAATTAATTTTATTGTAGTACTTTTATTTTGAATGCATTATTTTATTTTATTTATTTGATTTTGATTAATTTAGCATTAAATTTATACAAGTTTTCCATCTAGGCATGCCACACAGAGGTTCTTCTCTCCCTCGGAACAAGAGGGCCGTTATGCTCATTACTAAACTCGTTGAAGAGATGAAATATAACCAAGGTATATCTTTTTGATCAGAGGTTGAATCGATCATTAGAAGAAGAATTAAGCCAAAAATTAGGATACATTCTGGGAAAATCAAACTTCCATCAAAGAGAAGCAAATGAAAGGCTTTCATAAAAATTCTCATAGAATCGAGAATGAAGTTTTCATTCTGTACATGCCAGATACTAGACAAAAATTACAAACTGGTGATTGTACATATTTATGTAAAAATTTTAAATTTGACCAACGAAAAGTGTATTTGTGACCCATAAGAAGTCGAAAGTGGAGAGAAATCTCTCAATTAGTTACTGCCCGTGACTCACGCGAGGATGACCATTAAGACCTAATTCCCCTTATATATCCTTTGTTGAGTTCTAAATACAAATGTCATTATAACTTTTTCTTCATATCCATTAGTCTAATTTAACAATTTTATATAAATATTAAGTACAATCATCGGCTTGTAAATTATTTTTAATACAAACACTAGTTTTTACTTTTGCAGTTGGAGTACTACCTTGTAAATCAGGTCTAGTGCAGATATTTATCCCCACAAACCTTAAAAACGGCACGGCTCAGTAATAACTGAAGAAAACCTAAATTAACAATTTAGTATTAAGTGGTATATATAGAATAAAAATAATATTCACAAATTTCGTAGATGAGACTATTTTTTAATGAAACAGGGTAACATATCCAATTCACAACCCATGTCAATTGGCAAAGACACGAGAAATACAAATTCCCACAACAAATTAGCAAGAACCAACAACATCTACTTGTTCTAAAAAAAATAATCAAATAAAGAAAAACCAAGCAACCAAATCCCCTAAAAAGGAGCAGGAGCATGAGCATGAGCATGAGCAGGAGCAGGGAAACCCAAGAAGGGCCTTCTTCCTCCATACCCATTAATGGCGGAAGCTGATGGAACAGAGTAATGCAAATCATTCTTGATGCTGTGAAACCCTTTCTTGAAAACCCCAAATCCAAACAGCATCCCAATTGCAATTACCACCAGGATCAGGCACGAGCAAAACATGCACATTCTGCACCCACAACACATCCTTTGTTTTTTTTTATTAATTTCTGCTTCTTCTTGATGAACAGACTTTGATTTGTTGAGGAATTTGGGTGGGATCTGAAGTCCTTATAATAAGGGAGAGAGAGAGAGAGTTGTTGAGTGTAAGTAGATGATTATAGGAGCGTATGGGGTTCAATTTTCACTTGTCATTTAATTTGGTGATTGGAGCGGTTACTCTAAGCTACGTTTCAATTTGGGAAAACGAAAAGCAATCAACCGCTCCTTATTATATGCTACCGCACTACCAAAATTTATCCATCTATAATAGAGTATTATCTATCCATGTTCTAATTATTCTTTTGTATTTCTGGGTCAGGGTGTATGTTTTTGTTTTTATTTTTATTTTTAGAACTTAAATTATTAGAATTAGCATTTGATGGCACGCACGTGTATAAATTATGTAGATTCGATTATTATGGAGTTAATTTTATGGTAAGTAAGTTAATTGACCAATACAAAGCTGACACGTAGAGGGAGATATCACCTTCCGGCTTACGTGTCGACACTGTATTAGTCAATTGATCAAAGTTAATTTAATGCTAACTAGTCCTAAATTATGTCGAGTAAAATCTAATTTTTACAAATTTTGAAAAACTAAATAGAAAAATTAAAAAATATAATATAAATAAGACAAAATAGAAATATAGCTAAATTTTAAGGGCAGGAGGGAAACAAAGTTATGTCACAGTTATACCAAGTGGCCCATTGTTACCTTATAAAATAATAATAATGATACTATCACAACATAAAGATCACATACTGCTGACGTGACAGTTTGTGACTTGTTGTTAAATTACGTTGGTCATATCAATAACAAATCACATATTATCACGTCAACAGTATGTGATTTTTATGTTACCATTTTATGTGATATTATCACCTTCCGGCTTACGTGTCGACACTGTATTAGTCAATTGATCAAAGTTAATTTAATGCTAACTAGTCCTAAATTATGTCGAGTAAAATCTAATTTTTACAAATTTTGAAAAACTAAATAGAAAAATAAAAAAATATAATATAAATAAGACAAAATAGAAATATAGCTAAATTTTAAGGGCAGGAGGGAAACAAAGTTATGTCACAGTTATACCAAGTGGCCCATTGTTACCTTATAAAATAATAATAATGTTACTATCACAACATAAAGATCACATACTGCTGACGTGACAGTTTGTGACTTGTTGTTAAATTACGTTGGTCATATCAATAACAAATCACATATTATCACGTCAACAATATGTGATTTTTATGTTACCATTTTATGTGATATTATCATTATTGTACTTTATAATATAGATAGATGTAGTAAATTTAGGCCGATACATTTCAATGCGTTTGGTTGGCAAAAATAGAGGGTGAAAGGGAATGGTCATTCGGGCTAATAATTCCTTTCCAACGTTTGGCATGGTAAGCTTGGTCGGAATTAGACCTGGCAATATAGTTGGTTAACTGTCGGATCAATCCATATTAACTGGAACCAAATGGGTTGGTTAACCATTTTTATTTATTCAGGTTGGTTAAAGTTTGGAACCATATTTATTCAGGTTGGTTATGGTTCCAATCCAGTTAACCATTTTTCGACCCATATTTTGTTCCAAAACAAAAGTTAGGCTCACAAAGATGATAATTGAATTTTAAATCTTAAATATCACATAAACTAATTCTAAATTTACAATTTTGCATCATCATAATTTAGAATGTTCCCAGGGCACCCACCCAACCCCACTCCACCCCACTCCACTCCACCCCACTCCACTCCACCCCACTCTCACCCACCCACTCACCCACGCACTCTCACCCCCACCCATGCCCCCCACCCCACCCCACCCCACCAAAAAAAATATTATGTAATTATGTATACATCCCTTACCACCCCCACCCTCACCCCTCCCACCCCCAGCCCCAACCCCAGCCCCAGCCCCACCCATCTAACCCCACCCCACCCATCTCACCCCCACTCTCACCCACACCCACGCCTACCCCTACCCCCTACCACCTACCCCTACCACATCCCACCCTAACCCACCCCCACACCACCCCACCCCCACCCCACCCCACCCCACCCCACCAAAAAATATATTATATAATTATGTATACACCCCCACCCCCATCCCCCCACCCCCACCCACAAACCACCCCCACCCCCACCCCCACCCACCCCATATCACCCTACCTACCCCACATCACCCTACCTACCCCCACCTACCCACCTACCCCACGCACCCCACCCACCCCACGCACCCATTGGGGTGGGTGGGGGTGGAGTAAGAGATATATTAAAATATTAAAATGGTTAATATGGTTAACCATATTAACCATTTTAAAATATTAAAATGGTTAATATGGTTAATATGGTTAATATGGTTTTTAACTATAACCATATAGTTCCAACCCACATTATCCATATTAAAAATGGTTAATATGGTTTTAGTTCTTAAACCAACCCATAACCATATTTTAAAAACCAAAACCAACCCATAACCATATTTTGCCAGGCCTAGTCGGAATGACCATTCTGACGGAATGACGATTCTTTTATATATTGGAATTACGATTTCAATGAGAAAAGGAGTGAGAAAAAAATGTTAAGATAAAAATATCCTCACCCATAAAAATAGATAAATATCTATAATATAAAACAGAGCGGAGAGAGAAAATACAAAAATGTCACATCAAAATACACGTCAGCAGCTCTCTCTCTTGTCCTCCTTATTCAAATTTCGAACCCACACACACAGATAAGTATTGATGATTGTAAGTTTTGTAGATAAGTTTAGAATTTTCCGGATATCTATTTTTAAAGGAAATTCTGCCAAAATTTAGTGAAATTAGTACCGACTAGCTCGATATTTTGGTGGTTGGATATGAATTGTTGATTGAGTATGTATGTCTTTAGATAATGTAATATTTTTTAAATTTTAATTTAATTTTTCGTTACACCGTGCCTTCAGGCACGGGTTATCGCTAGTATATATATAATACTCCCTCCGTCCCAAATTAATTGCTCAGTTTTGATTTTTTAAAGTCAAATTGACCATTTTTAAAATTAATCTTTTTACTATTTTTGCTAAAATATAGGTGAATAGATTATAATCGAAAGAAAGTATATACAATTTATTACTAATCCCAATTTTTATAATTTTAGAAATATATTTATATATGCTTAATTATTAATTCTAAAAATAGTCAATTTGACTTAAAAAAGTCAAAATTGAGCAATTAATTTGGGACGGAGGGAGTATAATATATATTATATATATATATATATTAATTAATAGGTATTATATTTATTTTGTATTATATTATATATATAGAATATGACAGATATTATATTGTATATTAAATATATATATATATATATATATATATATATATTACTATATGTTTATAATATATATTATTATATACTAAATATATTTTTTAATATTATAACATATAATATATATATATATATATATATATATATAATATATATAATTTAACATTTTTAATATTATAGTTTTTAATATGTACTATATTTATTTTATATTATATTATATTATATAATAGACTAATATATAATATATAATATATGTATTAGTATACATTATATTTATTTTTTATTGTATTACGTTATAGTAATATATAATATAATAATATTATATATGAACATATAACTTTATTATATTATATATTAGTATAATATTATAATATTAATATGATTATACTTATTTTGCATAATTATATATATTACTTAGTTATTTAGGAATATTTTGGTCATTACGTTATATTTCATATGATCAGCACCGGCCCTGGACTAAAGTCCTAGGTGTTCGGACTTTAGGCCCACTAAAATTGACACATTTTTAGGGCCCCCAAGAGATAATTGTGTTATGTATATAAATACCCAAATAAAAGAGCTCAGCTCAAGTTAGTTTAAATTTAAAGGTCAGCAAAAAATTTACCCAATAAAATAGGCCCAAATGTGACGCCCCCAAAATTAGGTATACATCACCCATCTTGAGTCGCCAGATACATGGTACAGAATTCAAATACAACTTAATTATACAATAGTCGTGTAAAATACAACAAAACATAAGCTGTGAGTTTTAATACAAATATTGTCCTCTAGAGAGTATACAAACTCAAATGGAGTCCTCATTACATTTATTATCACACTATTTTACAGAATAGTGAGGACTACTAATGCACCATCTAGGATCATCACCCTGTTCTCCGACTAGTCCCCGCTACGTTCTCATTTCCTGAAGAGAACAGTGAAAGAAAGGGTGAGCTCAACTAGCCTAGTAAGAAATATTATGACTAAGATAATGCAAAATAATTTATCGTTAGCCTTCAACAGTGTTAAACTTATAAAATATGATAAACATCAAGTTTAACTGCAGCGAAACAAGCAATTTATTAGAAGAGTCAAGTAGAGAATAAAATCTATTATCTTCTATGATTTAAAAGGTTTTTCATCACTTTTATCGCTGAGACTCAGCTTAATAAATAATCCACATCATCGAATCACTCCTGCACTACGGCCAAGGATATTCTTTAGTATCACGACCATGAATTATTCATGCACTACGACTAAAGATAATCATGTTTTCATCAACGGTCCTGATCATGCCATAAAATAATTCATCTTTGCACTACGGCCAAAGGGAATCCATAGCCATAATCATACCAAAAACTGTTCATCAATGCACTACAGGCCAATGAGAACTTTTTCCACATCATTTGTAACATTACGGTTATTATTATACCGAATAATCCCTGATCATAATCATACCAAGTCCATCTATGCACTACATGCCACAGATGACTTTAAAAAAATAAACATGAGGATGATGACAATGATATAAGAATTCAATAAAACAAGTTCAAGAATTAATTTATCTAGGAACTGATAACGTTCAAATTGTCAACATGATACTGCTTTGTAGAGTAAAATTCAAGAATGCTCAGAAGAATATTTCCATGAAAAGATACTGGATGAAGTACAAATATCTGGGACTGATGAATACTGCAGCATCTGGGATCCATTCCTCACTTGTTGAAAACACAGATCATTCGGCTCGACATTTTTTGACGTGAGATAGATGATGCTCTACGATTTGGATCGTGCTGTTCTACGATTTAGATCGCAGTGTCTTTTACATCTTTGCACACTACGATGCTATTAGTTGAGAGCACTACGATTTCCCTTTAAAACCTTCGTACACTACGATCTTCTCTTGCTCGTGTTGTTGACTCTACGTTCCCGAGAGCACAATACGATCGTTGACTTGTAAACTTCATGTTTCCTTCAGCACACTACGATCGTGGAGTTAGCTCAGCAATCGTTGGGACCACTCTACGAAGTCCGAAGAGTCTCCTTCAAGGCAGGCACACTACGATCTTCAGGCTCTACATTTTCTGCCTTGACTTCTGCAATGTTGATCAAACTGATGCACTATGATTTCTTCAAGACTAATCTATTACATCTTAAAATCAACCTAACAGTTTTGATCTTTCTATCTATACATTCTTTAACATAATGATACACGTTGAAAGCTTAGATCAGCCTAACAATTTTGATCTATCACTAAGTTCTTGTACATATATTCATTTAAGGACTTTACAAATAATCATGAACATATACTTTAAAACATCAAATCATAATATGCATTCTCCCAACATATACCTTATTAGATACCGGTTCTACATATTCTTTTATCTCTTTTGCTTGCGCTCAACGTTTAAATTCGACTCTAAAGAAGTTAGACTTTGACTTATCGGTTGAAACTCTGTTAAGAAAAACCTTCATTACATGTGTTATCCAAGTTTTGGATGAGGGTCACAGTTTTGAATGATATTTCTATTGTTAATAAATTTCCTGATTTATTCTTGAAGACTTCTTAGCCTACCCCTAGAGCGTGAAAACGAATTTTGTATTGACCCCAGTACAAAACCCATTTCTAAAACCCTCAAATATTTCTTCACCTAAAACGAACGTGTAATGTGCCAAAGACGTTGGCTCGAGCTGTTGAAGATTACGATTGTACCATTCAATATCATCGTGGGAAAAATGAACGTGGTAGCTGACGCGTTGAGTAGAAGATCGTATGCGTTTACGAGTGTGATGTTGTTAACACAAAGACCCATTTCGTATAACTTACAAATGATGGAGATAGAGTTAAAGACTCTAGGGACCCACATGAAGATAACGAATATACGATTAGAATAGACTTGAATCGATAAAGTTAAAGCTGCTCAAGCTACATACTCAGAGCTGATGAATGTAAAGAAGAATGTTCAAGTGGGCGTTATTCTAGAAGCAAGAATCGACGAAGAGAGGAAATCTCAAGCCTCGTTTTAATTTGCCCATTTGAAATCCTCGATCGAGTAGGAACTGTGGCTTATAGACTCGTTTTACCGCCAAGTATGTCGCGTGTTCATAACGTTTTTAACGGATCGATGTTACGTAAATATGTGGACGACACGAACCACGTTATTAATTTAGAACCGGACGAGATATCAGAAGATTTAACGTATGAAGAGATACGTGTTAACATCTTGGATAAGAAGGATCATATTCGACACACAAAGGTTATACCTTAAGAGTTATAATTTGAAGTGAAGTCAAGGTATCCTCACCTCTTCGACATGCCAGGTACGTACGCAAATTTTGAGGGCGAAATTTCATAAGGAGGGGAGATTGTGAGACCCCAGATTTTATGAATAAAGATTTAATTTTCTCGAAATATTTTTTTTGAATATTATGGTGTGGATTTGATATAATATTATAGTTATGGGTAATATTTATAAATTTTGCAAAGTATGCAAGTTGTCATATTATATTCGATTGGTCGGGAAATTTTTTTATCAGGGAATATTCGTGCAACGGCACAATCATTGGTGGACCCCACAACGAAATTATTGTCTGATTGAGAAAATGACAAAAATATTTTATGAAAATAACGGCGGAAGTTTTACCGTTAATACTGTTGAACTACTCGGTAGTAAAAGTACAGTAATACGCGTGGTTGCATAGTAGCACACAGTATTGATTATTGATGCTTACGTGATAAGTCACTCAGTTTTGTTTTATTAGTATTATTAATGTAATAAAACAGAATACTTTTATAAAGTTATTCTATAAATAGAATATATTATATTCTATTATGCATAGTGTCTATATAGTATTTTGTATAGTAAAATCTTTTTATATAAAATAGAATTCTTTTATAAAGTTATTCTATAAATAGAATATATTATATTTTATTATACATAGTGTTGCATAGTGTCTGTATAGTGTTTTGCATAGTAAAATCTTTTTATATAAAACAAAATACTTTTATAAAGTTATCTGTTTTATTAGACAATAATTAGAATATATTATATTTTATTATGCATAGTATTTGTATAGTGCCTGCATAGTGTCTGCATAGTAAAATCTTTTATAAAGTTATTCATTTTTTAGATTATAAATAAAATATATTATATTTTATTTAAAAGATTTTGCTTTAAATATGGACCATCAGATTAAAGTAAATCAATCTGGACCGTTCATGAGTTAGTTACTATGCAGTCCATTTTTCTATAAATAGAAGTTCATTCATTCATTATTTCTTATGAATTCACTGAAACTCTAGAGAGAGAAACTATAGAGAGAAAGAAGAAAAGTGTTTTGCTATTTCACTACTTCTATATCCAGTACTCTTCTTTCTAAGGTAGGGAATATTATTTGTTGTACTCATAAAGGGTATTTTTTCTTTCATATTCATGAAGAGAACTTTTGATATTCTATTCTTTATTATTCTGTTGGAATAACCTGTACACGCGGGATACCTTATACTTGGTGAAATTCTTCTGTTATTCCATTCTTTATTATTATGTTGGAATAACATGTTTATACGAAGTATCGCATACATGGTGAAATTATTCTAATATTCCGTTCTTTATTATTCTGTCTGAATATCCTGTTTGTGCATTTACGCCGGACCTGGTTTCATTAATTATTATTCTGTCGGAATATCCTATCTGTGCGTTTACGCTGGACCTGGTTCCATTATTTATTATTCTATTGGGAATAACCTATCTGTGCGGATTACGCACGCATGGTGAAATTCTTCTCTTATTCCATTTTTTATTATCATGTTGGAATAACCTGTCTATGCGAAGTACCGCATGCATGGTGATTTCTGTTGTGATTCCATTCTTTATTATTCTGTTGAAACATCCTGTCAGTGCGAATTTCGCCTGACCTGATTCCGTTATTATTATTCTGTTGGAATAACCTGTCTATGCGAAGAACCTCATGCATGGTGATTTCTTTTGTTATTCCATTCTTTATTATACTCAGTTGGTTAAAGTTTTGACTTCTATACTCCATGAAATTAGTGGAATATCCTTGATATTTACGCTTCATCCAGTATCTTTTCATGGAAATATTCTTCTGAGCATTCTTGAATTTTACTCTACAAGAAGTATCATGTTGACAATTTGGACGTTATTAGTTCCTGGATAAATTAATTCTTGAACTTCTTTTATTGAATTCTTATATCATTGTCATCATCCTCATGTTTATATTATGTTGAAAGTCATCTGTGGCCTGTAGTGCATAGATGGACTTGGTATGATTATGATCAGGGATTATTAGGTATAATCATGACCATAATGTTACAAATGGTGTGGAAAAAGTCATCTGTGGCTTGTAGTGCATAGATGGACTTGGTATGATTATGACCAGGGATTATTCGGTATAATCATGACCGTAATGTTACAAATGATGTGGAAAAAATCCTCATTGACCCGTAGTGCATTAATGAACAGTTTTTGGTATGATTATGGGTATGGATTCTCTTTGGCCGTAGTGCAAAGATGAATTATTTTTTGGCATGATCAGGACCGTTGATGAAAAAAATGATTATCTTAAGCCGTAGTGTCTTCTTATGTAAGAATCAATAATTGGTGCAATACCGTGTGCTTACTGTGTTTTAACCACCTAGTATTTCAACAGTATTAAGGTAACAACTACGCCGTTATTTATAAACAACTTATACTTATCGTTTTCTTCATCCAATCGCTTTCCGTTATGGGGCCCACACAAGGCTGCGTCGTCATACGAATATTCCCCGACAGTATGAATATTCCACGACCAAACGAATATTCTCCGATAAAAATGAATATTTTATAACCACTTGTTTATTTAAAATATTTGCGCATTTTACCCATAACTAACCACATTAATCAAATCAACCCTTATTATTTCAAAATAATAAATAGAGGAAATTAAATTTTATTTATAATAAGTTGGGGTCTTACAACCTCCCCTCCTTATAAAATTTCGTCCTCAAAATTGACGTATGTACCTGGTGTTTCGAAAAGATGAGGGTACCTCGCTTTCATTTTTGTTTCCATCTCCCAGGTCATTTCCTCTATAGCATGGTTTCTCCACAAAACTTTAACTTGTGGTATGACCTTCGTGCGTAGGACATGTTCTTTTCTATCCAAGATCTTGACAGGTACCTCTTCGTACGTTAAGTCTTTGGCTATCTCGTCCGGTTCTAACTCAATAACGTGGTTTGGGTCTTTCACATATTTACGTAGCACAGATATATGAAAAACATTATGAACACGAGACATACTTGGAGGTAACGCGAGTCTATAGGCCACATTTCTTACTCGGTCAAGAATCTGAAATGGACCAATAAATTATGGATTGAGCTTTCCTTTCTTCCCAAATCTTGTAACTCCCTTCAATGGAGCAACACGCAACAATACATGATCTCCAATACTAAATTCCACGTCCTTTCGATGAAGATCTGCATAACTCTTTTGTCGATCCTGTGCCGTTTGTATACGTTGTCGAATCATTTGGATCTTTTCTGTAGTCATACGTACCAACTCGGGTCCCAACAATGTTGCTTCACCCACCTCATCCCAACATATTGGAGAGCGACACTTTCGTCCATACAATGCTTCGAATGGAGCCACACCTATACTTACTTGATAACTATTGTTGTAGGAGAATTCCGCCAATGGTAAATATTTATCTCAACTGCCTTTGAAGTCTAGAACACAAAGTCTTAATAAATCTTCAAGTGTTTAAATAGTCCTCTCTGATTGCCAGTCCGTTTGAGGATGGTATGCCGAACTGAATCGTAAATCTGTGTCCATAGCTTTTTGCAAGCTAACCCAAAATCTTGAAGTGAATCTTGGGTCACGATCTGAAACTATGGATACTGGCATGCCATGCAATCTCACAATCTCATCTACGTACATACGAATAAGTCGTTCAAGGGAATAAGTCTCTCGTATCGGCAAGAAATGAGCAGACTTGGTTAATCTATCCATAATAACCCAAATAACATTTATGCCTTGAGAAACCGTGGGAAGACCCGTAACAAAATCTATGGTAATGTGTTCCCACTTCCATTTTGGAATCTCAAGTGGTTGCAATGGGCCCTTAGGCACTTGATGCTCCGCCTTTACACGTTGACAAGTTAAACACCTTGAGATAACGATTCATATTGTTCCACCAAAATGTATGTCGAAGATCACGATTCATTTTGGTACTTCTAGGATGGATTGCAAATGGTGTATTGTGTGCCTCCATCATGATCTTGTACTTCAAATCAGAATCGTTTGGAACACAAAGTCTGGAGTGGACTCGAAGTATTCCTTCTTAATCGATTCTTGCTTCTGGAATAGCACCTTCTTGTACTTTCTTCTTCATACACATCAGCTCCGGGTCTATGGCTTGAACAACTTTAACTTTTTCGATTAAAGATGGTTCTATACGTATACTTGACATCATTGCATGGGTCCCCGGAGTCTTGAATTCTATCTTCATCTTTTGTAAATCACACAAAATAGGCCTTTGTGTTAACAACATCGCACTCGTTCCCGCATATGATCTTCTACTCAACGCGTCAGCTACCATGTTTGCTTTTCCAGGATGATATTGAATGGTATGGTCGTAGTCTTTCAATAGCTCGAGCCAACGTCGTTGCCGCATGTTGAGTTCTTTTTGGGTGAAGAAATATTTGAGGCTTTTATGGTCTGAATATATCTCCATTTTCTCTCCATATAGATAGTGCCTCCAGATCTTTAGCGCGAAAACGACTGCTGCCAACTCTAGATCATGAATAGGATAATTCCTCTCATATTCTTTAAGTTATCGCGAGGCATAGGATATGACTTTCCCACGTTGCATGAGAACACATCCTAACTCTTTGCCTGAAACATCGCTGTAGTTAACAAATCCATCCAAACCAAATGGTATTGTCAAAACAGGTGCCGAAATGAGTCTCCTCTTAAGCTCTTGGAAACTCTTCTCGCATTCCTCGCTCCATACGAATTTGATATCTTTCCGAGTCATCTAAGTTAATGGAGTAGCGATTCGAGAAAATCCTTCCACGAATCTCCAATAATAACCAGCTAAACCCAGAAAGCTACGTACTTCGGTCACCGACTTCGGTTGCTCCCAACTTTGTATTGCTTTAATCTTCGCCAGGTCAACAGATACTCCATGTTTTGACACAACGTGCCCAAGGAATGCTACTTCCTCAAGCCAGAACTCGCATTTCTCCAACTTAGCATAAATCTTATTTTCACGCAGCCTTTGGAGTACCAGCTTCAAATGGTGCTCATGATCTTCACGGCTTTTGGAATATATGAGGATGTCATCAATAAAGACAACAACGAACTGATCCAAATATTCCTTGAATACTCGATTCATCGTATCCATAAAAGCCGCAGGAGCATTAGTCAATCCAAAAGACATGACTAAGAATTCATAATGACCGTACCGAGTTCTGAAGGCAATCTTTGGAATATCCTCAGTTCTAATCTTCAGCTGATGATATCCAGAATGAAGATCGATTTTTGAAAATAATTGTGATCCTTGCAACTAGTCAAACAAGTCATCAATACAAGGTAGCGGATACCTATTCTTGATGGTGACATGGTTCAATTCCCGATAATCAATACAAAGTCGCATACTCCCGTCTTTCTTCTGTACAAATAAAACAGGAGCACCCTAAGGAGATGTACTAGGACGAATAAAATCGATGTCCAATAACTCCTGTAGTTGGACCTTTAACTCCTGAAGTTCAATAGGAGCCATTCGATATGGGGTTTTAGAAATAGGCTTTGTACCAGATTCAAGATCAATAAAGAATTCAACTTCACGTTCCGGGGGTAGACCGGGAAGTTCTTCAGGAAATACGTCAGGAAAGTCAATAATAACAGGAATATTATTCAAATCGGACGTGTCTTTATTTAAATCCATAACATGGGCTAAGAAAGCTTGACATCCGTTTTTTAATAAACGAATAACTTTATGACTTGATATGACAGTGATTGATTTTAGTGGTTTAGTTGCTTGAATTCGTACAACAGGTTGGTTAGGAATATGAAAACTAACAACCTTACGAAAACAATCAATTTTGGCATGATGAGTAGTTAACCAATCAATCCCTAAAATCACATCAAAAGCAAGTATCTTTAAAGAGGTAAGGTCAACAGGTAATGTGATGGTGCCAACTTGGATAAAACAAGATTTATAAACAGTGGATGTGATGAAAGTTTCTCCTAATGGAGTTTCCACAGATAGGCCAAAATCTAATTTCTCCGGAGTCAAATTTAAACGTTGAGCACAAGCAGGAGAAATAAATGAATGGGTAGCACCGGTATCTAGTAAGGTATAAACTTCACATGAATTTATGATTAGCTTACCCGTGATCACCTCGTTTGGGTTCCTCGTATGTTGACCAGTCACGACAAACTCTCTTCCAGGAATCGTTGACTTTAACTTTTCTGGGACAACCTTTTGAGTCACCGTCCCCGCTGAACTTGGTTTCGCTACCGTACAATATCGAGCGATATGTCCTTCCTTTCCACAATTATAGCATACCTTGAACTGTTGTGGGCAGTTTGGACTAATATGTCATTCTTTTTCGCATTTATAGCATATGACCGGTGGTCGTTCTCCTCCCTTGGAACCAATTGCTACTGGTGCTGACATCTTCACATTGTCATTATTGAATCTCTTTTTTTTAAAATCTCTGCCCGACTCGCTTCTTCTATTCTCATGGCCATGATTACCACCAGAGTGATTGCCGCTCTTGTCCATATTCTTCTTTCTCCGCTGGTTATCGTTGTTCTGATGACTGATGTCACCGGTATGGTCCTGGTTGTGGTCCCTCGATTGAACGTACTCGTTATCTCGCTCTAATAATTGAGCCATGTTGACAACATCTGAATAGAGAGAAAATTTATATGAAATGAGATATTGACGTATGTCAGGTTTCAAACCTCTCAGAAACATCCCCGTCATACGTTCCTCATTCTCCACCAAATGAGGTGCAAACCTGGACAACTCTGCATACTTCGCCTTGTACTGGGACACCGTCATGTTATTCTTCTCCAGTCTAATAAACTCTATCTCCTTCATATGACTAATACTTTCAGGAAAGTACTTGTCATTGAACAATTTCTGAAACGTTTCCCAAGACATGCTAAGTGCGGCTGGATGGGTACGCTTCACAGATTCCTATTAGTAATTTGCCTCATTATGAAACATAAAGGTGGCGAATGGAACCTTCTGTTCCTCCGTGCATCCCAAGACATCGAATATCTTGGTAATTTGTTTGACCCACGTCTCCGCCTTAATCAGATCCGGCTTTCCCCAAAATTCTGGTGGTCCCGACTCTTTGAACTGCTTGGTTGTGACCAGCTGTGCGTTGCCATTATTTCTTCTTATATTTTGAACAGGAATCTCCTTCGTCTGGTTTTGCATGAACCGCAAAAAGCTTCTAAACATCTCATCGTTCATCGTCTGCTCAGTGGTGTTATATACAGGAGGAACATTGCCAGCCTGTTGCACGTTCTCCTCATTGGTGAACAAAGGTGTCTCCACGGTCTCATTTACTCCACTGTTAACATTCTCAGTAGATATTCTCAAATACTGCCATAAAACAAGGGTTAATTTAACAAATTAACATATCACATAATATCTCTATATTATGACTGACCAACAAATAAGTTTAGGTAAGACACATTAGAGAAGGATTTACTCGTCTCTCCCCTCCTAGTTCTATTCCCCGATCTCCGCCAGAGATCATGTCCCTAATCTCTGATACCAACTGTAACGCCCCCAAAATAGGTATACAACACCCATTTTGAGTCGTCAATAACATGGTACAGAACAACTACAACTTTATTAATACAACATAAAAATTGTGAGTTTAAATACAAATATTATCGTCTAGACAATATTCATACCCAAATAAGTCCTCATTATAATTATTGGTACAATATTTTACAAAAATGTTGAGGACTACTAAAACAACTTCCTAGAACCTTCATTCCATACCCCGACTAGTACTCGCTAAATTCTCGCCTCCTGAGAAGAAAAATAGAACAAAAATGAAAAGGGTGAGCTCAACTAGCCCAGTAAAGAATATTATGACTAAGATAACATAGAACAAATTATCGTTAGTCTTCAACAGGAAAAAATCTAATAGAATACAATAGACAACCAATTTTAAATCAATATTCGCAGCGGAAATAATAATTCATTAGAAGAGTTAAGTAGAGAATGCAATATACTATCTTCTATATATGAATTTAAAAGTTCATCGTCGATATTTTATCCCTGTAACATCAATCAATATATATCTGGAATCAAATATTCATCTTTGCACTACAGACCAAAGATATTCATCAGTTGGTCATGTTCATCTAAACATTTGTTCATCTTTGCATTACGGGCCAAAGATATTCATCAGAAAATCATTCATCTTTGCACTACATGCCAAAGATATTCAGTAATATCATCATTTAGGACTGAGGATGATGAAAAATATTTTAAAGAAAACGAATCCAGTGAAACAAAAGAATAAATATTAAGGATTCGTATTTCAGCTATTCCATGTCCAAAAATACCTCATAAAGAATCATAGTGGAGTAAAATTCAAGAATGATCAAAACATGGATACAATCAAAGCTAGTATCCATAATAGATATTTTGGACGAAAAACAAAAATTTAATTTTTTTATGAATAGTGTCGTATTCGTGAATAGTGTCGTATACGTGAATAGTAACTCCGACACAAAAAGTTCTAAATTTGATAAAAAGTTCAAACCAATATTTTGGCATAATGGTATTGAAGAAAATAATATCATTTAAGAAAAAAAATAACATCCCTTACCTCGAAATAATAGTACTTCTGGCTGGAATACTGAATATAGTGCTGAAGGGAACTTGCACCGTATAACAACACTCAAAGTATCAAAATACTCACAAGAATACGCTCAATATATCGGGAAAGAAAGAGAGAGAAGATTTCAGTTTCTGGTGTGATTTTCAATTCTAACCTAAGCACCCTATTTATAGAAAATTGCTTAGAACACCAAAGCAGAAAATTTAATAAATTAATAATATATATTTATTAAATTCTTACGCACACATAACCTGATTCAAATCAGCCACCACACCTCACCTAAATAAAAAAAAACTTTTTTCTTATAAAAAATATTTAAAACTTCAAAAATCAATTATTCTAGAATTTCAGAACTTCAATAATTCATAATAAATAGCCTTTTTGTTAGAAAAAATTGAACCTTGTGTCTTTTCCATAGGAAATTCCATTATCTACAACTTTACAGAAGAAAGTTTTTCTAAATTCCAAACAGAAATTGACCGAAATCTACATACAAACGATTTTACAAGCTATAATCAAATTTCAGTCAAGAAATGGGGTCCACTGACACACAAAACATGTGTTAATCATTTAATGCAACAAAAATACTCTTTATTCTCATATACTCATGTATCCCACATTCATTATAAAAATATAATCATTATTATATTATAATAATATAATAAAATATTATTTTATCAAAAAAGATAAAATATCGATTTTCAACAATTGTCACTTTAAAAATTTTCTCCATCTATATCCACATAAAATGAATAATTTCCTCATCATATAAATCAATAATTAATTATTCACAAATAATATTACAGAATCACAATACTGACAACCAGGTAGTTCCCAAGAAAGAGGGGGCTTTCCAATAAGGATTTCACCATACTGGCGCGCAATTAGGTGACCAAACCACTCCTTAGACAGAACTTTATAGATATTGCCAATAATGTTATCTAATAATATTATTCAGATAATATGAATTATTGCTTCGATAATGGAAAATACTGTGTAGTGACAATTATTAAAATAACAGTAATATAAAATATAAACGCAACAATTATTGAATCAATAAAATAAAATACTGAACAGTAATTATTGTAACAATTATTGAGTAGTGCCTTCTTACGTAAAAATCAATAATTGGTGCAATATCGTGTGCTACTGTGTTTTAACAACTGAGTATTTCAACAGTATTAACGGTAACAACTACGCCGTTATTTATAAATAACTTATACTTGTCATTTTCTTCATCCAATCGCTTTCCGTTATGGGGCCCACACAAGGCTGCGCCGTCGTACGAATATTTCCCGACAGTAAGAATATTCCACGACCAAACAAATATTCTCAGATAAAAATGAATATTTTATAACCATTTGTTTATTTAAAATATTTGCGCATTTTACTCATAACTAACCACATTAATCAAATCAAACCTTACTATTTCAAAATAATAAATAGAGGAAATTAAATTTTATTTATAATAACTTGGGGTCTTACACGCATGACCTGGTTCTATTATTTATTATTCTGTTGGAATATCATGTCGGTGCGTTTACGCATGACCTGGTTCCATTATTTATTATTCTGTTATAATATCCTGTCAGTGCGTTTACGCATGACCTAGTTCCATTATTTATTATTCTGTTGGAATAACATGTTTGTGCGGTCTATCGCATTCCTGATGATTTCTTTTGTTATTTCATTCTTTATTATACTCAGTTGGTTAAAGTTTTGACTTATATACTCCATGAAATTAGTGGAATATCCTTGATATTTGCGCTTCATCCAATATCTTTTTATGAAAATATTCTTCTGAGTATTATTGAGTGTTACTCTACAAATAAGTATCATGTTGACAATTTGAACATTATTAGTTCCTGGATAAATTAATTCTTGAACTTGTTTTATTGAATTCTTATATCATTGTCATCATCCTCATGTTTATATTATGTTGAAAGTCATCTGTGACCTGTAGTGCATAGATTGACTTGGTATGATTATGACAAGGGATTATTCAGTGTAATCATAACCGTAATGTTTCAAATAATGTGAAAAAAGTCCTCATTGACCCGTAGTGCATTGATGGACAGTTGTTGACATGATCATGACCATTGATGAATACACGAATATCCTTGGTTGTAGTGCATGGATAATTTGTGGTTGTGATACTAATGAATATCCTTGGCTGTAGTGCAGGGATGATGTGGACTATTTATTAAACTGAGTCTCAACGATAAAAGTCACGAAAAACCTTTTAAATCATTGGAGATAGTAGATTTTTTTCTCTACTTGTCTCTTCTAATGGATTGCTTGTTCCGCTGCAGTTAAACTTGATGTTTGTTATATTTTATCAGTTTAACACTGTTGAAGGCTAATGATAATTTATTCTGCATTATCTTAGTCATAATATTTCTTACTGGGCTAGTTGAGCTCACTCTTTTGCTTTCATTGTTCTCTTCAGGAAATGAGAACGTAGCAGGGACTAGTCGGGGAACAGAGTGATGGTCCAGATAATAACATTAGTAGTCCTCACTATTCTATAAAATAGTGTGATAATAAATGTAATGAGGACCCCATTGAGTTTGTATATTGTCTAGATGACAATATTTGTATTAAAACTCGTAGCATATGTTTAGTCATATTTTACACGACTGTTGTATAATTAAGTTGTATTTGAGTTTTGTACCATGTATTTGGCAACTCAGAATAGGTGATGTATACCGATTTTGGGGGCGTCACACTTATGGTAATCGGATCCGAAAGAATAGATAGTCTCCATACCTAGCAAGACTCAGGGGTCATAGCAGATTGCCCAGATTCAGAAGATGAGGCTGAATCTACACCATGATGGTTGTCATTTTCACCATGTTAGAGTGATCAATTTTATCAATATAATAACAAAAATTAGGGATTTCATATAAAATTAAGATGAAAATTTGAAACATTAAGTAGTGTAGTGCAAATGGCTCATTAGTCATTAGTGTTAATTTTAGCAGATATTTGTGATTAGTAAAAAGAATGATGTCTAATTCTAAATTAGTTGTTTCAAAATTTTAATTTTTAATTTTTTAGCCAAACAATCAATTTTAACTTTGCTATTTATTTTACACGAGTTTGATCGAAAAACTTAGACAAATTTTAAAGTTATTATGTATGATGTTGTGTGCTATGATATAAACATTATGAAATATTAAGGCAAAATAAATAATATTATCATTTCATGTTTTATCTATCAATTTGTGTTATAATTTAGTTACAATAATTTATCATTTGTCAATATAGAATAAGGATCAGGTCCGGACTCCTGGACCTGATTAAAATGCTAACCCTAAATTTATATATATTTTTTGTTTTTTTAAAACAACTAAAAAAAAGTTTAATATTTTATAGAACTTGAATTTTTTCATAATACAATGTTTTGGGTGTGATTTGGATACATATAACAAAATATGTATGTACAGTCTGTAAAAACTTGTTTTGTTATATGTATCCAAATCACACCAAAAACACTGTATTATAGAAAAATTTCAGTTCCATAAAATATTAATTTTTTTAAAAATATTTTTTAAAAAAAGCAAAAAAAAAGAAAGATCCTGGAGTCCACATTCATAGTTAACGATAGGACTGATCATTCGTTTATAATCGAACCGAATAGACTATTCGGTTATAACCGAAAACCAAAATATTCCTATTTTCAATATCCAAACTAATAACCGAATTTTGGTAATAACCGAATAACCGAATACCGAATTATCGAATTGGAAATTCGGTATTTTGGGTAATAACCGAACACTGCAATTAATGTTGGACAAAAATAACATGGAGTGAGATTGAAACAAAATTGACTCTGATTCTAAAATTGAAACAAAATTTACCAGAATTTTGAAGCAAAAATAACATGTAGTGAGATTGAAACAAATTTTCTATCTTATTAGTTATTGCAGTTAATGTTGAAAACAGATCGAATTTTCTAGATCGGATGATGGCGAAGCCGGGAGCCACGGCCACCGGACCGGCGAGTCTGTTGCTGCTGCTAGTGATGAATATGGTGGGGGTGTTGTTGTTGATGTCATAGCTCCAAACCCCTGTACGGAGAAGGTATGTTTTCCTCATCATCCTGAGGAATATTTCTGTTGTACAAGAACCAACTTTCTGGAGGAATTTGGTTTGGTGGTGGGTTATTGGCTTGTGGGTTTTGATATTTTGATTTGTACTTGGGGATGTGGACGAGAGAGAATTTGAGCTTCTTCTTGTAGTATGTGTCTGTGTATTATTGTCAAAGAGAGGAGTGAGTAATTCTGTGAGTTGCTGTGGAGCATTTGATTTTGAAGAATGAAGATGACTGTGTTCAATTTGGAGATCTGAGAGAGTATGGGGCACTAGATCTAGCCGGTTACTTTACTAAAAGCAACTTTATGATATAAAGCAGAGTAGTAGAGTAGTAGTAGAGGCATCGGCTTTATTTAATAGAAACTAAAAAGATAAAGCAGTCCATAAGATTTGTTCGGTTATATTATTATCTCAATTTTGTAAAACTTTATTCGGTTATTCGTTTAAACCGAATAACCCAAAAATGATACCCGTACAAACTAACCGAAAATTGTAAATAATTTCTGTTATAACCGAAATGTTAAAAATAACCGAATTATTAAAAAAAATCGGTTAAATTATTTCGGTTCGGTTCGGTTATTCGGTTATATCCGTTTTTGCTCTGTCCTAGTTAACGAACTTGATAATTGCTTGATTCTTTATTTAAATTTAATAAGATTTGTTTGTTCGCAAGCTATTTGCAATATAAAACAACAAAATACTATTTTAAATAAATAAATAAATACTATTTTTATTATTTAATAACGGTCAATATTGGTTAAAGACTCGGCTGGATTCAAACCCAATAAATTTCTTAGGGGGGTGTGTTCAATTAAGATTTTTAAAGACTTTTAAAGATTTTAAAAGTTTGGTTGTATTCAATCAAGACATTTATAGAGTTTATAAAAGTTTAGTGGTATTCAATTACAACTTTTTTAATGTCTTTAAAAGTTAGGTGGCATTGAATTAAGATTTTTACAAAGTCTATAAAAGTATTTTGGTATTCAAAAAGTCATAGACTTTCCAGATTTCTATTAAATGGTAGAGTTTGACAGACTTTAGAAGAAGAATTATAACTATCAACCCATATCCAAAGTCTGACCTCATCTCTAAAGATTTCTAAAGACTTCATATCTCATCTTAATAAACTAAATAAATTTAAAATATAATTCACATGAATCCAATATTTCTAATTACTTTATAATTTAGAATAATTAATACTTCTGCTGTACCCACAAAAATAAAACATTTATTTTGTTATTATAGTCAACGTACAAAATTCAAAAATTTTAAAATTTGAATTTATTTGTTATTTAATAATAAACACACGTTATTATTTTAAAAATAAAAATAAATACATAATATTTTATAATTTCGTAAATTAACTTAGAATCGGAGTTAAATGAAGAAAAAAAAGGTGAGAGAGAAGGAAAGTAATTTATATAGGAGCACGTACTTTATAGTGATACAGTGATATATAGTTGTATAAAATATATAAGTTCTTCAAGATTTTTATCATAATTTTATTATATATTACATTACTAAACAAAAAATTTATTAAAAAGGATATAAATAAAAATATATTTTTTTATTTAAAAAATAATTTCCTATTTTAAAATATACATGAAACAAGTATATATTATTTTTATTTGCAAATTTTGATACTAAGAAGCGGAAATATTCAAATATTTGAATGGAAATCATATATATTGCAAATGTTTATATTAATTTTTTAATTGCTAGTTACGTAAATAAGTATTGATGACAACTTTTGTAGACTGGAATGAAAAATAATAAATCCAAATAAGCGTACGCATATGCATAAAGTATATATAGCTCAATAAAAAGTGAGCTTAATTTTTGTATTGCGTCTGTAGTTTCTCAAGTTTTATTGGTATCCGAGTATCCAAATGTATTATAAAATGAGTAGAATAATATGAACGCTTTCAACATATATAAAATCTCATGCCACAATAATATAATGAGATTTACTTTAGTTCATGAAAAAAGAGGTAGATGTTGTACACATGGGCTAATTAACAATTAATATAAGTTGCAAGATATATTAGAAGTATACAAAAGTCTATCACAGTCTTGATAAAAAATTTATAAAAGTCTGTTACTTATTTCATAGAGTCTATAAAAGTCATTTTAAAAAAGTCTTTAAGTCTTTGAAAGTCATTAAAATCTCATAAATTCTACAAAAACATGTTACTTAAATTTTTTTTTTAAAAATCTTAATTGAATACACTCCCTTAAATGATTTTAGCTCTTCCAATTTCAACGAACTTAAAAAGAAAAAAAAATATTGGGAACAAAATGCAATAATTAAAGAGTGGGGGGAGCTCAGTATAATTTAGACTAAATATGATCTGCACTAAAAATAAATTATTTCATACCCATCTACTTCGTCTTCTTCATGGTCTGGTCTCCAAAAAGTCCTCCTCCCCCACCAATTGAGTAATAAATATATACTACCACTCTCTCCATCTGGGGCTTTTCAATTCATCGCGGATCTCAGTCTGTGCAACAATACGGTAAAGCCTTCTTTCTCTCTCCTCTTCCGATTCTCCGTCTCTCTCTCAATCTATATCTATCGAATCTGAATATACAAATTCATTTTCATCATATATAATCAATTAGATCTCTGTATCAAACTGTTTGTTTTGTATCTAATTGATGGCTTCTCCTGGAACTCCGAATCAACCAGGCGGGGGACCCCCTTTTGATACGCACAAATTCTTCAACCCTCTTTCGCAAAACCCTAATCCCAATTTGAATTTGAATTTGAATTTGAATTTGAGCTCCCCTTTTCCACCACCTTCTGCTTCTTATCCTCCGCCGTCTTCGGCTTCTTATCCTCCACCCGCCGGCCCTTATCCTTACGCGCCTCCGCAGACCTCCCCTTTTCACCACCCTCAACAACAACAATACCATATCCCTCCTCCTACTAACTTGCACCACCAGAGATCTATTCCTTATCCTACACCCCCGCTTCAACCTCCTCCCATAACTGGAAATCACCACCTCCCTCTCCAAAACCCTAACCCTAATCCTGGGGCTAGGCTCATGGCTCTACTCAGTGGCCCCCAATCTGAGATTCAGCAACAGCAAACCGTGATGCCCCCGATGCCACCCCTTCAGCCTACTTATTCAGGAGGTTCGGATTTTTCAATGTCCCAAAATGCACCCATTATATCGCCTGTCCCTCTGGTGCCTAATCTCATTCCTGCAGCTATTGTGCATTCGGGTCCTATGCGAATGCCTAGCAGTAAGCTCCCAAAAGGGCGCCATTTGATTGGAGACCAGGTCGTTTATGATATAGATGTTAGGTTGACGGGTGAGGTACAACCTCAGCTTGAAGTCACTCCAATTACAAAGTATGGCTCTGATCCAGGCCTTGTTGTGGGCCGTCAAATTGCTGTTAACAAGAGCTACATATGCTATGGATTAAAATTGGGAGCTATTCGTGTGCTTAATATAAATACTGCATTGAGATCATTGCTTAAAGGTCTTGCCCAGGTTGGTTTCTCTTTACAATTTCTCGTGAAATCATTTATTTATTGTTAAATTTAGTTACTTAAAATTAAGGTTCAGTGATATTTGCCTGTTACTTTATCCTCATTTCATCTGACCTTTGTACTTGGAATGCCACATGCACTAGAAAATTCAAGCCATAAATAAACTTATACTAGCCTTAGGCTGTCTTGAATTTAATTTCTTTTCTTTTACTTTTTTATGTCTGTCCAGAATGGGGAAAAGAAAGGACATTGCTACTTTCATATAATTTTCATAGGAGGTATAGAGTCTACTGAAGTACCATATGCCAAATCTGGGAGGAAACAAATAATTTCCCATCCCATGTGAAATTGCCTAAGTTACTTTTTGTCAACTTCTGTTATGCATTTCATTGATGTAAAGGCGGATAAATTAGTTGAACCATTTTTTTTAATTTGGACTCCACGTGCTTGTGGTTTGGGTTTAGAGTTCATCTACATAATTTAACCACCAGACAGAATTAGACTCTTTATACCATTGATGTTATCATTTGTTTCTATTTGATCGCACAAATTTGGCAGGTTTTCTACGCAATGTCATATTATGTCATGTTCCTGGGTTGTGTCATTATTCCCTCTTTTCTTTTCTATTTGTTTTATGATCCATGTTCATAGTTGGATTAGAATATTGTATTGGGGTCTAATGTTAACCTTGAATGGATTTGAAGGCTTTTGTTGTTTGCTTGCTTAAAATTCGTACAATGCAATTAACTTGAAATTAACTTGAAATTAACTTGAAAGGAAGATGTCACCATTATTAGGTCTTGACTACCTTATTCTAAGTTATTTTTCTTCCTTCTCAGAGGGTCACAGACATGGCTTTCTTTGCCGAGGATGTTCACCTGTTGGCTAGGTAGCATTCTTATCTGACTTTCATCACTTTATTCTGATTTCTCTTTGAGTTATCTAACGTGCTTTTGTGCAGTGCAAGTGTTGATGGTCGGGTCTACATATGGAAGATAACTGAAGGTCAAGATGAGGAAGATAAGGCACAAATTACAGGAAAGATTGTTATGGCAATTCAGATTGTAGGGGAAGGGGAATCTGTTCATCCCCGGGTTTGCTGGCACTGCCATAAACAAGTATATTTACTACTGTTGTAAAATATATTTTTAGACTACTTTGTCTTTCATTTTATTTACAAGGCATGTGAAAAAAAACATTTCTCCTTATTATTCCATTTGGCTGTTTGAGTGTTACAATTCTTCAAATGTTTCTTACGCTTTCTCTTGCAGGAAGTTCTTGTAGTTGGGATTGGGAAGACTGTTTTGCGGATTGATACCACAAAGGTTGGGAAAGGGGAAGTTTATTCGGCAGAGGAACCTCTCAAATGCCATGTGGACAAGATGATTGATGGGGTACAGTTTGTTGGTAACCATGATGGAGAAGTTACTGATCTATCAATGTGCCAATGGATGACAACCCGTTTGGTTTCAGCATCAGTGGATGGCACGGTTAGTTTTGAGTAATGAAACTTCTTGGTAAACCATTATTGGGAAATAATCATATGAAGGAGATTGGCTGTTGAGGGAGTCCTCAGAAATGGGCTTTGTACCCACAAAGTTTGACTTTTGTTAAGTGGTCACATGGGAATCAAACGGGACATGAGTCTTTCATTTGTCCATCAAATTTTTTTCTTGTGAACAATGAGGTCCAGTCAGGGTCTGGCAAACTCTTGTTTGTTTTCTTGGACAGCTTAGGCTAGGTTAGCTTTACAAGTCAGGTTCGTGTGCCCATTGAGTAACAAGGCTAAACCTCTTTTGGTATATAATACTTTTTGCTTATTAAAGGTCACTTTAATTTTCATCACATATTAGGGTGGATGGAGACCTTTTTAGAATTGATGCACATCACATGGTTATTGTTTCTAACAAAAAATTATAGTTCGACGTGCTAATAGAAGTATTGGCAGTTTACTGATCCATCTGAGCCTAATCAGTTAAGCTATGTTCAAGATAAATTGGAAATTTTGTGACAGAAAGATACAAGGATGACATGTTCCTTTATTCTATTAGATATGAACCACAATCTTTTTTATTGGTTGCAACTTTTCACTAGAAGAGAATAGGAGTGAGGGAAAGGAAAAAAAATAATTGGATAAAGGTTTGACTTTCATTATATTTGTTGTTGTGATGGTAATGTGTTCTTAAGTATCTTGATAGAGTGCAGGAAATCGTTTTATTTACTTTGTTCCAAATTATAGGCTCAATTGTGACTCTTTGAAGTCGGTTTGAGATATTTTTAAATTCAAATTGATATGAATACATTTAGTTTTATACATTGCGAACTATCTAAATAGTACTACTAATTTTAAGAGTTTGTTTACAAAAATTAATTGAACCACATCAATTTTGAATTTGAAAATATTTCAAATCGACTTTGAAAAGTAAAACTTGATCATATTTTCTGGAACGGAGTGGGTTTTGATATTTTGATTTGTACTTGGGGATGTGGACGAGAGAGAATTTGAGCTTCTTCTTGTAGTATGTGTCTGTGTATTATTGTCAAAGAGAGGAGTGAGTAATTCTGTGAGTTGCTGTGGAGCATTTGATTTTGAAGAATGAAGATGACTGTGTTCAATTTGGAGATCTGAGAGAGTATGGGGCACTAGATCTAGCCGGTTACTTTACTAAAAGCAACTTTATGATATAAAGCAGAGTAGTAGAGTAGTAGTAGAGGCATCGGCTTTATTTAATAGAAACTAAAAAGATAAAGCAGTCCATAAGATTTGTTCGGTTATATTATTATCTCAATTTTGTAAAACTTTATTCGGTTATTCGTTTAAACCGAATAACCCAAAAATGATACCCGTACAAACTAACCGAAAATTGTAAATAATTTCTGTTATAACCGAAATGTTAAAAATAACCGAATTATTAAAAAAAATCGGTTAAATTATTTCGGTTCGGTTCGGTTATTCGGTTATATCCGTTTTTGCTCTGTCCTAGTTAACGAACTTGATAATTGCTTGATTCTTTATTTAAATTTAATAAGATTTGTTTGTTCGCAAGCTATTTGCAATATAAAACAACAAAATACTATTTTAAATAAATAAATAAATACTATTTTTATTATTTAATAACGGTCAATATTGGTTAAAGACTCGGCTGGATTCAAACCCAATAAATTTCTTAGGGGGGTGTGTTCAATTAAGATTTTTAAAGACTTTTAAAGATTTTAAAAGTTTGGTTGTATTCAATCAAGACATTTATAGAGTTTATAAAAGTTTAGTGGTATTCAATTACAACTTTTTTAATGTCTTTAAAAGTTAGGTGGCATTGAATTAAGATTTTTACAAAGTCTATAAAAGTATTTTGGTATTCAAAAAGTCATAGACTTTCCAGATTTCTATTAAATGGTAGAGTTTGACAGACTTTAGAAGAAGAATTATAACTATCAACCCATATCCAAAGTCTGACCTCATCTCTAAAGATTTCTAAAGACTTCATATCTCATCTTAATAAACTAAATAAATTTAAAATATAATTCACATGAATCCAATATTTCTAATTACTTTATAATTTAGAATAATTAATACTTCTGCTGTACCCACAAAAATAAAACATTTATTTTGTTATTATAGTCAACGTACAAAATTCAAAAATTTTAAAATTTGAATTTATTTGTTATTTAATAATAAACACACGTTATTATTTTAAAAATAAAAATAAATACATAATATTTTATAATTTCGTAAATTAACTTAGAATCGGAGTTAAATGAAGAAAAAAAAGGTGAGAGAGAAGGAAAGTAATTTATATAGGAGCACGTACTTTATAGTGATACAGTGATATATAGTTGTATAAAATATATAAGTTCTTCAAGATTTTTATCATAATTTTATTATATATTACATTACTAAACAAAAATTTATTAAAAAGGATATAAATAAAATATATTTTTTTATTTAAAAAATAATTTCCTATTTTAAAATATACATGAAACAAGTATATATTATTTTTATTTGCAAATTTTGATACTAAGAAGCGGAAATATTCAAATATTTGAATGGAAATCATATATATTGCAAATGTTTATATTAATTTTTTAATTGCTAGTTACGTAAATAAGTATTGATGACAACTTTTGTAGACTGGAATGAAAAATAATAAATCCAAATAAGCGTACGCATATGCATAAAGTATATATAGCTCAATAAAAAGTGAGCTTAATTTTTGTATTGCGTCTGTAGTTTCTCAAGTTTTATTGGTATCCGAGTATCCAAATGTATTATAAAATGAGTAGAATAATATGAACGCTTTCAACATATATAAAATCTCATGCCACAATAATATAATGAGATTTACTTTAGTTCATGAAAAAAGAGGTAGATGTTGTACACATGGGCTAATTAACAATTAATATAAGTTGCAAGATATATTAGAAGTATACAAAAGTCTATCACAGTCTTGATAAAAAATTTATAAAAGTCTGTTACTTATTTCATAGAGTCTATAAAAGTCATTTTAAAAAAGTCTTTAAGTCTTTGAAAGTCATTAAAATCTCATAAATTCTACAAAAACATGTTACTTAAATTTTTTTTTTAAAAATCTTAATTGAATACACTCCCTTAAATGATTTTAGCTCTTCCAATTTCAACGAACTTAAAAAGAAAAAAAAATATTGGGAACAAAATGCAATAATTAAAGAGTGGGGGGAGCTCAGTATAATTTAGACTAAATATGATCTGCACTAAAAATAAATTATTTCATACCCATCTACTTCGTCTTCTTCATGGTCTGGTCTCCAAAAAGTCCTCCTCCCCCACCAATTGAGTAATAAATATATACTACCACTCTCTCCATCTGGGGCTTTTCAATTCATCGCGGATCTCAGTCTGTGCAACAATACGGTAAAGCCTTCTTTCTCTCTCCTCTTCCGATTCTCCGTCTCTCTCTCAATCTATATCTATCGAATCTGAATATACAAATTCATTTTCATCATATATAATCAATTAGATCTCTGTATCAAACTGTTTGTTTTGTATCTAATTGATGGCTTCTCCTGGAACTCCGAATCAACCAGGCGGGGGACCCCCTTTTGATACGCACAAATTCTTCAACCCTCTTTCGCAAAACCCTAATCCCAATTTGAATTTGAATTTGAATTTGAATTTGAGCTCCCCTTTTCCACCACCTTCTGCTTCTTATCCTCCGCCGTCTTCGGCTTCTTATCCTCCACCCGCCGGCCCTTATCCTTACGCGCCTCCGCAGACCTCCCCTTTTCACCACCCTCAACAACAACAATACCATATCCCTCCTCCTACTAACTTGCACCACCAGAGATCTATTCCTTATCCTACACCCCCGCTTCAACCTCCTCCCATAACTGGAAATCACCACCTCCCTCTCCAAAACCCTAACCCTAATCCTGGGGCTAGGCTCATGGCTCTACTCAGTGGCCCCCAATCTGAGATTCAGCAACAGCAAACCGTGATGCCCCCGATGCCACCCCTTCAGCCTACTTATTCAGGAGGTTCGGATTTTTCAATGTCCCAAAATGCACCCATTATATCGCCTGTCCCTCTGGTGCCTAATCTCATTCCTGCAGCTATTGTGCATTCGGGTCCTATGCGAATGCCTAGCAGTAAGCTCCCAAAAGGGCGCCATTTGATTGGAGACCAGGTCGTTTATGATATAGATGTTAGGTTGACGGGTGAGGTACAACCTCAGCTTGAAGTCACTCCAATTACAAAGTATGGCTCTGATCCAGGCCTTGTTGTGGGCCGTCAAATTGCTGTTAACAAGAGCTACATATGCTATGGATTAAAATTGGGAGCTATTCGTGTGCTTAATATAAATACTGCATTGAGATCATTGCTTAAAGGTCTTGCCCAGGTTGGTTTCTCTTTACAATTTCTCGTGAAATCATTTATTTATTGTTAAATTTAGTTACTTAAAATTAAGGTTCAGTGATATTTGCCTGTTACTTTATCCTCATTTCATCTGACCTTTGTACTTGGAATGCCACATGCACTAGAAAATTCAAGCCATAAATAAACTTATACTAGCCTTAGGCTGTCTTGAATTTAATTTCTTTTCTTTTACTTTTTTATGTCTGTCCAGAATGGGGAAAAGAAAGGACATTGCTACTTTCATATAATTTTCATAGGAGGTATAGAGTCTACTGAAGTACCATATGCCAAATCTGGGAGGAAACAAATAATTTCCCATCCCATGTGAAATTGCCTAAGTTACTTTTTGTCAACTTCTGTTATGCATTTCATTGATGTAAAGGCGGATAAATTAGTTGAACCATTTTTTTTAATTTGGACTCCACGTGCTTGTGGTTTGGGTTTAGAGTTCATCTACATAATTTAACCACCAGACAGAATTAGACTCTTTATACCATTGATGTTATCATTTGTTTCTATTTGATCGCACAAATTTGGCAGGTTTTCTACGCAATGTCATATTATGTCATGTTCCTGGGTTGTGTCATTATTCCCTCTTTTCTTTTCTATTTGTTTTATGATCCATGTTCATAGTTGGATTAGAATATTGTATTGGGGTCTAATGTTAACCTTGAATGGATTTGAAGGCTTTTGTTGTTTGCTTGCTTAAAATTCGTACAATGCAATTAACTTGAAATTAACTTGAAATTAACTTGAAAGGAAGATGTCACCATTATTAGGTCTTGACTACCTTATTCTAAGTTATTTTTCTTCCTTCTCAGAGGGTCACAGACATGGCTTTCTTTGCCGAGGATGTTCACCTGTTGGCTAGGTAGCATTCTTATCTGACTTTCATCACTTTATTCTGATTTCTCTTTGAGTTATCTAACGTGCTTTTGTGCAGTGCAAGTGTTGATGGTCGGGTCTACATATGGAAGATAACTGAAGGTCAAGATGAGGAAGATAAGGCACAAATTACAGGAAAGATTGTTATGGCAATTCAGATTGTAGGGGAAGGGGAATCTGTTCATCCCCGGGTTTGCTGGCACTGCCATAAACAAGTATATTTACTACTGTTGTAAAATATATTTTTAGACTACTTTGTCTTTCATTTTATTTACAAGGCATGTGAAAAAAAACATTTCTCCTTATTATTCCATTTGGCTGTTTGAGTGTTACAATTCTTCAAATGTTTCTTACGCTTTCTCTTGCAGGAAGTTCTTGTAGTTGGGATTGGGAAGACTGTTTTGCGGATTGATACCACAAAGGTTGGGAAAGGGGAAGTTTATTCGGCAGAGGAACCTCTCAAATGCCATGTGGACAAGATGATTGATGGGGTACAGTTTGTTGGTAACCATGATGGAGAAGTTACTGATCTATCAATGTGCCAATGGATGACAACCCGTTTGGTTTCAGCATCAGTGGATGGCACGGTTAGTTTTGAGTAATGAAACTTCTTGGTAAACCATTATTGGGAAATAATCATATGAAGGAGATTGGCTGTTGAGGGAGTCCTCAGAAATGGGCTTTGTACCCACAAAGTTTGACTTTTGTTAAGTGGTCACATGGGAATCAAACGGGACATGAGTCTTTCATTTGTCCATCAAATTTTTTTCTTGTGAACAATGAGGTCCAGTCAGGGTCTGGCAAACTCTTGTTTGTTTTCTTGGACAGCTTAGGCTAGGTTAGCTTTACAAGTCAGGTTCGTGTGCCCATTGAGTAACAAGGCTAAACCTCTTTTGGTATATAATACTTTTTGCTTATTAAAGGTCACTTTAATTTTCATCACATATTAGGGTGGATGGAGACCTTTTTAGAATTGATGCACATCACATGGTTATTGTTTCTAACAAAAAATTATAGTTCGACGTGCTAATAGAAGTATTGGCAGTTTACTGATCCATCTGAGCCTAATCAGTTAAGCTATGTTCAAGATAAATTGGAAATTTTGTGACAGAAAGATACAAGGATGACATGTTCCTTTATTCTATTAGATATGAACCACAATCTTTTTTATTGGTTGCAACTTTTCACTAGAAGAGAATAGGAGTGAGGGAAAGGAAAAAAAATAATTGGATAAAGGTTTGACTTTCATTATATTTGTTGTTGTGATGGTAATGTGTTCTTAAGTATCTTGATAGAGTGCAGGAAATCGTTTTATTTACTTTGTTCCAAATTATAGGCTCAATTGTGACTCTTTGAAGTCGGTTTGAGATATTTTTAAATTCAAATTGATATGAATACATTTAGTTTTATACATTGCGAACTATCTAAATAGTACTACTAATTTTAAGAGTTTGTTTACAAAAATTAATTGAACCACATCAATTTTGAATTTGAAAATATTTCAAATCGACTTTGAAAAGTAAAACTTGATCATATTTTCTGGAACGGAGGGAGTACTATCTAATAAGTATTGCTGCATATATGGTTGATGGGATTTGGTAGAGTGTTCTATCCTTTCCAGGGTAAATATGGATTTTTTCCACCTTTGAATTACTAAACAAATTAAAATTTCCCACCTTTTTGATTTACTTTGAGAGTTTTGCTGATGAATGTGGTGTGCTTATTTTTCATGCATCATTTTACAATTAGCTGGTAACTGCAACTCTAAAATCTGTGTTTGACAGATAAAAGTTTGGGAAGACCGCAAGCTACTGCCCATTGCAGTATTGAGGCCACATGATGGCCTACCTGTTAATTCAGTAACATTCTTGACTTCCCCTCACCGCCCAGACCACATTATACTTATTACAGGGGTATGTGCTGCCAACTTTATTTTTCTTCCTAAGAATATCTTTTGAAGTAGGCTTGTTATTTATAAAATACACACATCTGTGTGAGTAGGCTCCATTAACATATTTTTAGCTAAATTTATGATGTTTTGTAGAGTAGTTCATGTTGTAGGATAGAAAAATTTAATATTAGTGCTGCTTCAATATGAATATGCTCCATGCTTGACAAGTTATATTTTAGTTCTGATGCTTCTTTATATGATTCCAACAATCCAAAAGGCTTATTTTTGAGGTTTATGTTTGTATAATTCTAGGCTTGAATTTATATATACAGGGTCCACTGAATCGGGAGGTGAAGATATGGACCTCAACAAGTGAAGAAGGATGGCTGCTTCCTAGTGATGCTGATTCCTGGCACTGCACCCAGACTTTGGAATTGAAAAGTTCTGCTGGTCCTCGTGTTGAAGATGTTTTCTTTAATCAAGTTGTGGCCTTGTCTCAAGCAGGTCTTCTGTTACTAGCAAATGCCAAGAAGAATGCTATATATGCCGTGCACTTGGACTATGGTCCTCATCCAGCTGCAACCCGAATGGATTATATTGCAGAGTTTACTGTTACAATGCCAATTCTGAGTTTTACGGGGACTAGTGATTTGTTACCTCACGGTGAACAAATTGTTCAGGTTTATTGTGTACAGACGCAAGCCATTCAACAATATGCTTTGGACTTGTCTCAGTGCTTACCACCTCCACTGGAGAATGTGCTTGAGAGGTCAGATTCAAGTGTTTCACGTGATGTAACAAATACCGAGGGGTTTGCTAGTTTTGAGCACAGTGGAAGTAAACTTGCTGAAATTTCTTTTGCTAGTTCAGCACCCAGACCAACTATACATGAAAGTAGCTCTGAGAGTGCAACACCTACAGCAAGACACGCTGTGAGCTCTCCTTCTGTAGAGTTTGCCACTTCTCAGGAAATTGCTACTTCAAGTGTGGAATCTAAACCCCTTCCTGTGCCAGTGGTAACTAATGATAATGATATAGCATCAGTTGCATCACCACCACTTCCTTTGAGTCCTAGGTTGTCTCGCAAACTCTCTGGTTTTAGAAGTCCATCAAGCAGCTTTGAGCCTGGCTCTCAACTCAATGATCCTATCGGAGACCAGAATATTACTGAATATTCAGTTGATAGACAATTGGATACTTCTCATAGAAATTTGTCTGATGTCCCTGCCCTAGACGATGATTCAAGAAAAGATGAAAAGAAACTTCCACAAGAGGATGTTTCCACTGTTCTCAATCATCATATCAAGTTCAAGCACCCAACTCATCTGGTAACCCCTGCTGAGATATTGAGGGCTACCTCATCTTCTGAAACTAATTATGGTACTGAGCATAAGAGTGAGGGAGAACGAAATATTCAAGATGTGCTTGTCAACAATGATTCACACAATGGCGAGGTTGAAGTTAAGGTTGTAGGTGAAACAAGAATTAGTCAAAATGAAGAACTTGCCTCTGAAGGTGACGTTCATAGTTTTGCTACAGAACACAAGGAGAAATCTTTTTATTCTCAAGCCTCAGATCTTGGTATCGAGATGGCCAGAGAATGCCATGCCTTGCCACTTGAAACCTACATTCTAGAAGAATCTAGGCAAATTGACGGGACTAGCGAATGTGATGTGGTGGATCAACCATTAAGTGGTCAGGAAGAAGTTCAGGACTCCAGAAAGGATATATCAGGAAAGGTTGTAGATTCAGCTATGCCTGCGGCACTTCATTCGCCAGCACAGACAACAAAAGGTAAAAAGCAGAAAGCAAAAAATGCTCAAGGATCGAGTCTATTTATGCCGTCCCCAAGTGTGTTGAATTCAACAGATTCTTCCCATGAACCTGGTGTCAGTTCTAGTATATCCTCTGTGGAAGCTGCTTTTTCACAACTTCAGAGCATGCAAGAAATGCTTAATCAGGTGATCTAGAAGAATTGCATATTTATTTATTTTATTAAAATTTGAAATTTGTGATTTAAGTTTTTTTTGTGTGTGTGTGTGTGATGTTACTCTTATCCTTTGTCATAATGTGGTCTTTTCTATATAATTCTGAGCTTAATATTCCCTCCATCCCATTTTGATTGTCCCAATTCATGTTTTGTATCTTCCCATTTTGGCTCACTTTTTCCCATTGAAAAACAAAAATTAACATCACATTTGAAACATGAATAAGCATGAGTGGATTAATTATGAGGGAGATAATTAATAGAGGGAAAAGGAGTTGGTTAATTAGGAGACGAAGATAATTATTAGGATGGATAGATAATTTTGGAAAAATGGCTTTCTTAAACGTGTGTTTTATAATTAGGACTATAAATATGGGACGGATGGAGTATTTTTCAGCATTGATAACTTTCTGTCGGGATGTTTTATTACTTCCGAGTTCTGTCCTATTAGCCAACTTCCTTTCTCATCATTCGGGGTTATGGAACGAGATTCTTCAGTTCAGGTTGTTTTGATTTCCAGCAATATGATTGTCTGTTGGTAGACTGTATTCTGTTTACTTCAGTGGCTAAGAACAAGCCCCCCCCTTTCCCACAAAAAAGAGAATAATAAATAAAATAAAAAATTGCACGCTGTGCATCATATGTTGTATATCGTTCTTTGCACTTGTAAAACAAAAGAGAAAAAGAATTATATGTTAACCAATGCCTTTATACTTGTCACATTTATGTGCATTTTTGTTTTTTGTTGCAGCTTACAACCATGCAAAAAGAAATTCAAAAGCAGATGTCTGTGATGGTAGCTGTACCAGTTACCAAAGAAGGCAGGAGACTTGAAGCAGCCCTTGGGCGAAACATGGAAAAAGCTGTGAAAGCTAATGCTGATGCTCTATGGGCTCATTTTCAAGAAGAGAACACAAAGCAGGAGAAGCTAGTGCGAGAGCGCACACAGCAAATCTTAAATTTAGTAACAAACTGCATGACCAAGGACTTGCCATCATTGTTGGAGAAATCAGTGAAGAAGGAATTAGCTGCAGTTGGGCCAGCTGTAGCCCGCACATTGACTCCTGCTATTGAGAAGACAGTGTCTACAGCCATTGCAGAGGCTTTTCAGGTTAATATTCTGAAGATGTTATTCTTCTGGTAGAATATAACTGCATTGGGGTTCTATTAAATCTACTGTATTGGGGTCTAATATGTCATGTGGTGCAGAAAGGAGTTGGTGACAAGGCAGTGAATCAACTGGAGAAATCGGTCAATTCTAGACTTGAAGCTACTGTTGCTAGGCACATTTTAACACAATTTCAGACTTCTGGCAAGCAAGTTCTTCAGGTATATGCATAAGTCATGTTTTTTCAACACTGACAAAAACAAAACTAAAATTGAGGTTCTTTAGTCAATATGAATGATGTATTTCCCCTAATCACCGTCATATTATTGTGCTTACATTATAAGTAACAAAATCCTTCAGTGATATTTTGTTGACTTTAGCTTTTAGTGAAACAATATTTTATATCTACTCTTTTACTGACTTGGACAAATTGATTTTTTTTTACAGAAACATACTTTTTGTTTGTATGTTGAGAACTTGTTTTCTAATTGGGTTTAGACTAAATTTTTTCCCAATTTCGTGAATGTTTTTTCTTTACTTTTCTCTCTGTACTTCCTATCTGATTGACCAGATTCACCTTTTCCCCCCACTTTCTTTTTTGTATTTGCAAATTAGTTGGTACCTATTTCATTCTCTCTCTCACTCTGTTACATGTTAAAGTGTTAATTAATACATGTTCTATTTCCTCTAAAAGAACTGCTAATTAAATAGTTTAATTATTAGTATCTCTTTTTTAAAAAAGAGAAAGTATATGAATGATTAAATCTACCATGCAGGAGGCATTGAAATCTGGTTTGGAAACTTCTGTGGTTCCTGCATTTGAGATGTCATGCAAGGCCATGTTTGAGCAAGTTGATGCTACATTTCAGAAAGGAATGGTTGAGCATACAAGTGCAGCGCAACAACAGTTTGAGTCTACACATTTACCGTTGGCTCTTGCTTTAAGGGTTTGGATCCTTTACTATATTTTGTGATTATTTTTATGTAGATAACTTATCTTTAACTATTCTATCTTAACATTTTGGCATGGACTGGATTAAATAGTTCTAGCCTATGGACAACGGTCCTAATTTGACCACAGTAATATTAGTCTAGGAAACATTTATTGTTTTGTCCTTTATTTGTCTTTCTACTTTTACGCTTTCATATGGATTCATTTTCAGCCTAACCCAACTAGTTTGGGATATAAGGCGTTTTTGTCTTGGTGCGTCTGTCCATTATTTTACTTTTCTACTCTGATTTTATCTTCATGATTTTGACAGGAGGTTATTAATTCAGCGTCATCTGTGACTCAAACTCTAAGCAGTGAAGTGGCTGATGGTCAGAGAAAATTGATTGCTCTTGCTGTTGCAGGAGCTAATTCCAACTCTGTAAATCCGTTGGTTAGCCAACTGAGTAATGGACCCACAGGTGGTCTCCGTGGAGAGGTTTGTTCTATTCATTACTTGTTTTCCGGGTCTCTCCAAAGTCAGCAATAAAGCTAATTTTAAGTTGACAAACTGTTTGATTCACATGTTATGTTTATGCATTAGATTGAGGCGCCACCAGATCCTACTAAAGAGTTATCTAGATTGATATCTGACCAGAAGTACGAGGAGGCTTTCACCATAGCCTTGCAAAGAAGTGATGTTTTCATTGTATCCTGGTTATGCTCTCAGGTATGTTTTGTATGTATAACACTTTGTGCAACTTTGGTAACATTGAGATGGTTGATCGGATCTTCTGACATAATCCTCAATTCCACCTCATCTTTTGAGGGTTTGTAATTTCGGATTTTAACAAGAAGAAAAAGGAAAGGGATGAGGTGGGGGGATCTGATTTTTCTCGTGCCTCTTCAGACCTTGCTTGAACTGTATAGTTAATAAAGATGGGTAATTGTCATTTTGCAAGTAATAAGGTACCTAGGTTCAGGATTGACAGACAACTTAACTGCATGTCTGCATCACAAGATGTTAATCTTTGTATGCTTTTTTTCCCTTCCTAAAGTGCTGATAATTTGACAAATTCATATAAAATTATGATTTTCAGTTAAAATTGATGCTTCATAAGTGAAATTAGATTTTTAGATGAAGGCATGATTCGGCAAATCCATATTTTTAGATGCCAACAAGTGGTAACTTTTTGGACTCATCCACTTGTGGTCATGGACACTGCTAATTGCTTATTTAACTTTTAGTAAATAACTTGTTGGACCATCGATTTGCACAGCTATTTCTGTGAAGTGATCATGCTATCTTTGATCTGGGTTTACTCATACTATGTTGTTTTTTAATTAATTTTTGTTTTTAATATTCAACTCTTCGTATTGGCTGAAGTAGCTGAATTGGAATTTTTATCCTTAACTAAAAGTACTCATTTTTTTAATGCAATTTACCCTCTAATCTATCGTATGAGTTTGGGTTGAAGTCTATTGTCGATGCGTACTTGTCTCTCTTGTTTTCCGTCACGGTATGACATAAATGTCATTGGCTGTGGGTTTTGCGTTGCCATCTCTATCGCGTGTCTTTTATATGCTAGTGATTGTCGACTCAAATTACTTGATGAGGTTTCGAGAAATTTATTTAGTAGCCCAGTTCTGTTAATATTACCTTTTCCTCTTTTATCCACTTTCAGGTTGATTTAAGCAGCATTTTGTCAATGAAGGCGATTCCTTTGAGCCAAGGAGTATTGCTCTCACTTCTGCAGCAGCTGGCATGTGATATTAGCAAAGATACATCTCGAAAACTCGGTTGGATGAGAGATGTGGTTATGGTGATAAACCCAGCTGACATAATGATTGCACAGCATGTACGTCCAATCTTTGAGCAAGTCTATCAGATACTAAACCATCATTTGAACCTTCCCACCACTCCTGATGGCGAGCTTTCAAGTATTCGTCTCGTGATGCATATCATAAATTCGTTGCTCGTGACTTGTAGTAAATGATGTCAGATTTTTTTACCATTTTTATTATAATAATGAGAATACAAAACTACTGGTGAATTAGGAGAGTTTGTACAAAGTTGTAGGGATTATTTTTTGGGGTCAGTTTCTTGAAATCTGTTTGGGGAGAGGGATGGAAGGTGGTGTTGTCAAAAATGTGTAGTAGTATTTGTGGGTATCTCAGGTTACTTTAGTTCTTGGTTGAATTTCTGTTGTTACTAGACTTTCTATATGTATGTTCAAGTTTTATATAACCTTTTTGGTTTTCGAACACTTAAATTTCCTAGACAGACTCCACATCGACTTGAGCAGATGATTTATTCCACCTGTATGTATACATACATGCATATGAGCCTTTGCCTGCGTACGGTGAGATGCAATATTTGGGATTAGGATCCCCTAATTTTTCTCAATACTCAACATAAATATTACTTTTAGCGACACTTTTAGTATTGCAAATATTATGACAAATTTTATTTTATTGTTAAATATAGTATAGTAGATGTGTTGTATAGATGTTACGGAGGGGATATTAATCTTAATATTTGGGTTTCTTGAATTGGAATGTTGCTGCAAGATAAGAAATGATAATTATAAAGATTTAAAATGTAAACCATCTTTTTTTTAAAGTTTTTCATCAAATTAACAACATTTTAAAGGATAAATATGAAATAAAGTGTTTTATTAATATATTTATAAATTTTGTAAATAATACATTTTTTTATGTGCGGGAGGGAATATGATTGTATTTTCAGTCCGATAAATTTATGGGATTTATAATTGCAAAACTGAGATTGGTAAAATTTTTTTTTTAAAAATTATCATTAATATTTATCCACGTAAATGACAATCAAATAATCGACATAAGAACAATCCTACGCGGACATGATAATTAGACAATTTTATGAGTGCTTTACAATTTCACCTATTTGTATTTACTTCAAATGGGGGGAGTAAAAATAAAAATAGGAGAAATTGTAAAACAGTCATGTCTACATAAAAGAGCTCTCGACATAAACATTCATAATACATATCATTTTTCAGAAAGTGGTTAGCATGAAGTTTATTTTTCGGTAAGTTGGTCAATTGACCAATAGAGTGCTGACACGCAGACGGGGTTCTATGTGTGTCAGTATTTTATTGGTCAATTGACCAACTTACCAACAAATAAACTTCATGTTAACCGGATCCCATTTTTCATATATACCTTTGTTTTTCCTTTTTTCCACCATATTTGGGGTGAGTTTGGTTAAAGAATTGAAAGACTAATGCCGTACAATAATACATTGGTGCTAAAACTAGATGAAAAAAGGAAGATATAAAATGATGTGTATATTTATAACTAATTATAATCATTAATCGTCTCATTTATGTTTAATTATAATTTAACACATGTATATATAGTATATATGTGATTTAATCCCATGTTTTGTATTTATGTTCGTCATCATAACATTATTCAAGGCCATTAATAATGTCATGACGATAATTATATTATAGAGCAATAAATATCGTTAAAAATTTATTAAAATAAATATAAAAATATCATTATATATATATATATATATATATATATATATATATATATATATATATATATATATGAGTAAGGATCAAGTGCATACCCTTTATCTTACTCATTCGTGCTCACCCCCTTTAGGCGACGGTTTCGGTCATACAACCGTCATCTATACTTTTAGCGACGAACAACATATAACGTCGTTAAAAGTATAGACGACGGTTGTATGATCGAAACCGTCGCCTAAAGGGGGTGAGTACAGATGAATAAGATAAAGGGTATGCACTTGATCCTTGCTCGTATATATATATATTCCGATAACCTTATCAAATGCTGCATCATTGGTTACTATGCAAATTAGTGTTTGAATTAGTAGTTGGTCCTTGTTTGTAGTCTTAAGAAATTCAAAAAGGTTGCGGTATGCCGAAGGGTTATTATCAAAAGGTAGCGGTCTGAAAGGGTTGTATTTGTTCCCCTAGATAAATGAATTTGACTTATATTATATGGTCTATGGATGGATTCTTTTCCCTAAATCTCTTTTCTCATCCTTGATAATAAATAAATAAAGTATCAGGACCATGAATTATAATACTAGGAATACTAATTCTAACATTAAATTAGTCATACATGTTTATTTAGAATAAGATTATTCATAGGATAACTTAAACTAATTTCATGTTATAATTGTTTCGTTCAAAATTATTTAAAATATTGAATAAAAACTTATCGTTTAGACTATCTGTGACGACCCCAAAATAGGTCAAATTCAACCAACCCATTCTGAGTCGCCAAATATATGGTACAGAAAATAACTACAACTTTATTACAACAATTGTCGTGCAAAATACAACAACACATATGTTGTGAGTTTGGATACAAATATATATCAACTGTGACTCATGTCCCAACCGTGGACAACACCTCATAATGACAACTTACATAAAGGTATAGTCGAAAACTATTTTAGAAATTAGAATCTTTGGGCAGTGCTCAAGGAAACCTTCGTACATGGGAGACCATGTTTCTAGGTTATGATAGATATCATATGGCCACAGAATTATCCTTGGTTGACCCAATAGACCCCAAATAAATACGAGAAGATTACTATCATATTCTTCCCAATGGTGAATCTTCTTTTGACATATCATTATCTCCACTGTCTCTAATTGAGAGTTATATTTCAAATAGACTCCAAGATCATATAGGTAGTGCTGGTAGATATACTTAGCAAGTGGATGAGCACAACTATGTCTTATGATGACACGAGGTTGTATGTCATTAGACATCTTGTATGATAGTGGTAAAATACCCTTCCAAGTTAAATTCACCTCACCCTCAACATCTATAGACCACCGTTCTATTCCCTTGTTATCCCCCGCTCGACCCAGCTACACTTTTATTACCTGAAAGAAATTGTGAAGCAAAATGATGAGCACAACTAGCTCAGTAAAGAATATCATGACTAATGATAATTAAATTATCAATAGCCTTCATCAATAATAAATCAGAGATTTAGAATATATGGTAGATGATAAAAATTTTTTTTAACCATATTTGCAGCGGAACGAGCAATCCATTAGAAGAGTCAAATAGACCATAAAATCTATTATCTTCTCAATGTTAAAAGTCCACTAACAATGTTTTATCCCTGTAACATCAATCAACAATTCTTGTTCACAATCACGTATATAACTCATAATTATAATTGTCGTTCTAAATTCCTTTTCTCATCCAGGACAAAAACAATTTTCATCACTTGAAACATCAAAGATTATGGTTATACCAAATCATAGTTCATGTTCATAATCCTACTAATAAATTCATCTTTACACTACGGCCAAAGATATACATCAACAAGTCATCTTTGCACTACAGGCCAAAGATATTCATCAACAAGTCATCTTTGCACTACAGGCCAAAGATATTCATCAGTTGGTCATGTTCATCTAAACACATGTTCATCTTTGCACTACGGGCCAAATATATTCATCAGAAATCATTCATCTTTGCACTACAGGCCAAATATATTCAGTTATATCATCATTTAGGACTGAGGATGATGAAAAATATTTTAAAGAGAACGAATTTAGTGAAGCAAAAGAACAAATATTAAGGATCCATACTTTAAACAATTCTCATTCAAAAATACTTCATAAATAACCAGAGTGGGATAAAATTCAAGAATGATCAAAACATGGATACAATCAAAGCTAATATCCAGAATAGATATTTTGGACAAAAAGAAGAAATTTTATTTCTCGGTGAATAGTGCCGTATTCGTGAATAGTACCGTATACGTGAATAGTAACTCCGACACTAAAAGATAGAAATTTCATAAAAAACATCACCACGTTTCGTGAATAGTACTCATGAATAGTAACTCATAAATAGTAACTCTTGAATAATAACTCGTGAATAGTAACTCATGAATAGTAACCTCGACATGAAAAGGTTCCAAATTTGATAAAAATTTCCAACCAACATTCTGGCATAATGATATTGAAGAATTAATATCATTTGTGAAGAAAATAATCTCCCTTACCTCAGAAAGAATAGTACTTCTGACCAGAATACTGGATATAGTGCTAAAAGAACTTGCACCGTATAGCAATACTCGAAGTACTAAAATACTCACAAAATACGCTCGATATTATAGAGAGAGAAATAGAGAGAAAATTTCAGTTTTTAGTGTGTTTTTCAATTCTAACCTAAGCACCCTATTTATAGAAAAATGCTTAGAACACCAAAGCAGAAAATTAAATATAATAATAATATTTATAAAAATATTATACGTCCTCCTTGAAATCAGACTTTCAGCAATTCACACATGCTAACCTTTTAGAAGAAGTAAGAAAAAACGTTTTTCTTAAAATAATTATTTAAAACTTCCAAAAATCAATTATTTCGGAATTTCAGAACTTCTATAATTCATAATAAATAGTCCTTTTATCAGAAAATTCGAATCTCGAGAATTTTTATAGGAAATTCAATTCTCTACAACTTTGCAGAAGAAAAGTTTTCCAAATTCCAAACAGAAATTGACCAAAATCCACAAACGGACGATTTTACAGGCTATAATCAAATTTCAGTCAAGAAATGGGGTCCACCGACACACAAAACATGTGTTAATTATTTAATGCAACAAAAATACTTTTCCTCCTCATATACTTATATATCACACATTCATTGTAAAAATATCATCATTATTATATTAATATAATAAAATATTATTTTATCAAAAAAAATAAAATATCAATTTTAAACAATTGTCACTTTAAAAAAAATTTCTCCATCTATATCTACATAAAATCAATATTTTCCTCATCATATAAATCAATAATTAATTATTCACAAATAATATTACAGAATCACAATAATGACAACCAGGCAGTTCCCAGGAAAGAGGGGGCTTTCCAATAAGAATTTCTCCTTACTAGCGCGCAATTAGGTGACCAAACCTCTCCTTAGACAGAACTTTCTAGACATTGCCAATAATGTTATCTAATAATATTATTCAGATAATATGAATTATTGCTCTGATAATGAAAAATAATGTGTAGTGACAATTATTAAAACAACAGTAATATAAAATATCAACGCAACAATTATTGAATCAATAAAATATTGAACAGTAGTTACTATAACAATTATTGAGTAGTGCCTTCTTACGTAAGAATCAATAATTTAAAAATACTGTGTAATACCGTGTCCTATTGTGCAACAACGCATATTACTTTATTTTACCAACCGGGTATTCCAACAGTGTTAACAATAACCACTACACCGTTATTTATAAAAACTTTAATTTGTCTTTTTTTTCATCCGACAGTTATTCTGTTATGGGGCCCACAAATGGCTGCGCCGTCGTACGAATATTCCCCAACAGAAAGAATATTCCACGACAACAATGAATATTTTATAACCACTTGCGTATTTTTGAAAAAATTTCATATATCACCTTTAACTTTAATTTTTTATAAATTTAATCATTTACTGAATTATAATTATAAGAAAAATTGAATACTTTTATTTCATAAAATTCGGGGTCTTACAATCTCCCCTCCTTATGAAATTTCGTCCCTGAAATTTACGTACCTGGTATTTCGAAAAGTTGAGAATACCTTACTTTCATTTCAGATTCTATTTTCCGGGTCATCATAATTTCTCCATTGCTCATCTCCCATGATAACTTTATTTGGGTTCCTCACTTGTTGGAAAGTAATGACAACCGCTATCCCTCGAACTACCCGGTTTTGACTTGTCTGGGACAGCATTTGGCGTCATCACTACCGTTGGAACATAATTTTTTATAGGGCATATTCTTCCCTCAACTGCCTCTTCGTACTCCTGATTCATGATCTGAATCATCAATCTTCGATCCATATCAAATTCAGGTTGACCGCTCTGTACAGGGTAATTCAAAACTTGATGTTGAGTTCTCCCAATTGCTTTCCAAAAAGAGAAATTCATATCATCTATTTTAACCTTCTTAGATCGGACATCTCTTTCCACAATATCCACGTGTCGTGTGACTTTTACCCATGCATCACTTATTCTCACTCGTTCAGTTTTTTCTTCTTTCATCTCAGATTCCATCTTTATCATCTTATACTCTGCCAAAGAATGCTTCTGTTCAAACATCACATATCGGGTAACACAAGCTTGAATTGTTACATCCTTTTGCTCCACGACCACCTGTCGTTCTTCAGCCTGCTCTTCTAACTCATGAATACGATTTTAAAATTCTACATTTTGATCATATAATACCTCTAATAAACTCTCCTCATGTACCTCTTCTTCCTCTTTTTCCACACGCTCAGCTGTTACCTCTGCGACTATCTCGGGTGCAACTATCAATTCTTCACTCACCACATGGATATCTCTAATTCCTTCTCCGTCTGACATCACATTATCATGGTTAGTGATTAGAGGTATCCCAACAGTCTCATTCACTCTATTATTAGCATTCTCAGCTGCCATTCTCAAATACTGCAATAAAACAAGGGTTAATTAAACAAATTAACATATCACATAATATCCATATATTATGACCGACCAACAATTAAGCTTAGGTAGGACACACTAGCGAATGATTTACTCATCTCTCCCCTCCTAGTTCTAATCTTGATCTCCGCCAGAGATCATATCCCTAAGCTCTGATACCAAATGTGACAAATGTCCCATCAGTGGACAACACCTCACATTGGTACCTATCAGTTTGCCACCGCAGAACGGCGTCCCCTACGGAGAGTCTAGCTTCGGTGCATCCCCCATCAACAGGAAGTCACCAACGAGAGGCTTGGGGCTCTTTACTTATAGCTCTGATACCAAATGTGACGACCCCGAAATAGGTCCAATCCAACCAACCCATTCTGAGTCGCCAAATACATGGTACAGAAAACAACTACAACTTTATTACAACAATTGTCGTGCAAAATACAACAACACATATGCTGTGAGTTTGGATACAAATATATATCAACTGTGACTCATGTCCCAACCGTGGACAGCACCTCATAATGACACCTTACATAAAGGTATAGTCGAAAACTATTTTAGAAATTAGAATCTTTGGGCAGTGCTCAAGGAAACCTTCGTACATGGGAGGCCATGCTTCTAGGTTATGATAGATATCATATGGCCACAGAATTATCCTTGATAGACTCAATAAACCCCAAAGAAATATGAGAAGATTACTATCATATTCTTTCCAATGGTGAGTCTTCTCTTGATATATCATTATCTCCACTGTCTCTAATTGAGAATTATACTTCAAACAAACACTAAGATTATATAGGTAGTGCTGGTAGATATACTTAGCAAGTGGATGAGCACAACCATGTCTTATGATGACACGAGGTTGTATGTCATTAGACATCTTGTATGATAGTGGTAAAACACCCTTCCAAGTTAAATTCACATCACCCTCAACATCTATAGACCACCGTTCTATTCCCTTATTATCCCCCGCTCGACCCAGTTACACTTTTATTACCTGAAAGGAATTGTGAAGCAAAAGGATGAGCACAACTAGCTCAGTAAAGAATATCATGACTAATGATAATTAAATTATCAATAGCCTTCATCAATAATAAATCAGAGATTTAGAATATATGGTAGATGATAAAAAAAATTTCAACCATATTTGCAGCGGAACGAGCAATCCATTAGAAGAGTTAAATAGACCATAAAATCTATTATCTTCTCCATGTTAAAAGTCCACCAATAATGTTTTATCCCTGTAATATCAATCAACAATTCTTGTCCACAATCACGTATATAACTCATAATTATAATTGTAGTTCTAAATTCCTTTTCTCATACAGGATAAAAACAATTTTTATCACTTGAAACATCAAAGATTATGGTTATACCAAATCACAGTTCATGTTCATAATCCTACTAATAAATTCATCTTTACACTACGGCCAAAGATATACATCAACAAGTCATCTTTGCACTACAGACCAAAGATATTCATCAACAAGTCATCTTTGCACTACAGGCCAAAGATATTCATCAGTTGGTCATATTCATCTAAACACATGTTCATCTTTGCACTACGGGCCAAAGATATTCATCAGAAATCATTCATCTTTGCACTACAGGCCAAAGATATTCAGTTATATCGTCATTTAGGACCGAGGATGATGAAAAATATTTTAAAGAGAACGAATCCAGTGAAGCAAAAGAACAAATATTAAGGATTCGTACTTTAAACAATTTTCATTCAAAAATACTTCATAAATAATCAGAGCGGAGTAAAATTCAAGAATGATCAAAACATGGATACAATCAAAGCTAGTATCCAGGATAGATATTAATATTAAAAAATATAATTCATATTGGAAATCGATATTTTCACATCATTTTTTGATATTTTTACACATGGCCCACAATTAGCTGATGTGTCTATTCTTAAATTTTATTTATTTAGACATCTTAAGAAAATTCAAGGTCACGGTAGAAAAAGAGCATATTGTAATATAAGAGTATGCAAAATTTCATTTAATTTGAGGTTATAGAAAATTATTATTTTAATCATGTAAATATTGTTTTTGGCATTTTAAATTTATTTATTTTACATTATTATGAAATCCACATATTAAAAAATATTTTGAAAATTAAAATCTATCTATATTTTTGCAAGTTTTTTATATCCATCAATTTAAAACTTTATTAAATCCTATACATAGGCTTACTAACCAACCTATATGTTATTATTTGATTTTTATTTATCTAGAAGTATATTAAAAAGATATTGATCCATAATTGATTTTGGCTATATCAAAAAAATTTAGAACAATGATCGATTGGCAAAAAATGGACTATATCCCACGTATAAAAAAAGGGTCTTTTATAATAATATACAACATTTAGTAAGTAATTACACTATTAGTGTATCAAAAAATAATTATAAAAATAATACACTTTATCATATTTATTTATAATATTAGTGCAATTAGGATTCCTTAATTTAGGAAATTAGTATATGATTCAATTCATAATAATAAGGAAACCTAAAATCAAGGAGAAATAACTGCCATAATTAATAATTCAAATATTTTGGATCTAACAACAAAAACAAATTCAAAAATAATAATTAAAGTTTGGCAACGTCATCTTCCTCCTCCCCTTCGCCGGTCATCTTCCTCCTCACATTCGTCGGTGAGACCGAATTTCATGTCCAAAAGAAAATAAGAACACTGCATAGGAAAGAGAGAGATAAAAGAGTGATGTGTAATGTATTGTTGATAACCAAATCTTCTTAAAAAGGTAACTAAACCTTCATATAAATGTAACTAAACTTTTATACCAAGGTAACCAATCTACCTCCACACCTGCAGTATGAATTGGTTACCTTGGTTTGAAAGATTAGCAACCAACTGCATGAAGGTTTGGCTACCAACAGCATCACATTTAAAATAATTGGCTACTTAATAAAACTGGATTAGTTACCTTGAAAACCCACTGCAATATGAAAAAATTGAAGGTGTAGAGGTGGATCAATATATTCTGAATTATTTGTTATTCTGCATCAATATATTCTCGTCGTGGATGGGGTGAGGAGAACATCGGAGAAGCGACAGATGTTTCTGACCGACCATCGGTGGGAGACGGAGCGTGATGATGATTGTCGTTTTCAGTCGCTATTGGAGATGACAAGCTAGATAAAACTCAATGGTGTGATGATGATTGTCGTTTTGGTGGCCACAGAGGCTGCGGTGGTCATTGTGGATTTGGAGTTGGGCGTGGTGGAGGTCTTGGTGGTGGGGGTGGCGGCAAACTTGGAGGTAAGAGAGGTGGAGATGTTGGAGGAGGTGCTGGATGAGGTGTGGGTGAGGGTGGAGGTGTTATATGGTTTATTTATTAATTATTTAATTTAATAAGTAAATTAATACTAATCCCCTAAATTAAAGAATCTTAATTGCATACTTATTCCCTAAATTAAGGAATCATAATTGCACTAATATTGTAAATAAATATGAAAAGTGTATTAATTGTGTAAATATTTTATGAGTGCACTATTGTTGTAATTATTTTAAAAAATGTAATAGAATATGTAATTGATCCTAAAAAGGAAGGTGAAAGAAATCTTAGTTGTGTGAGACCCCGAATTTTATGAAATAAAAGTATTCAATTTTTTTATTTTGGTAAATAGTTAAATTGATAAAAGTTTAAAGTTAAGGGTAATATGTGAATTTTTTTTTTTGCAAAGTAAGCAGGTTGATATAAAATATTCGATTAGTCGGGGAATATTCTTTTTATCTGGAAATATCAGTACGATGGTACAATCATTGGTGGACCCCACAACAGAATTATTGTCGAATTGAGAAAATGACAAAAATATTTTTATGAAAATAACGGCGGAAGTTTTACCGTTAACTGTTGAAACACCCGGTATTAAAAGTACAGTAATACGTGTGGTTGTATAGTAGCACACGGTATTGATTATTGATGCTTATGTGATAAGTCACTCACTTTTATTTTATTGGTATTATTAATATAATAAAATAGAAAAGCTTTTTATATAAAACAGAATACTTTTATAAAATTATTCGTTTTATTAGGCTAATAGTAAAATCTTTTTATATAAAACAGAATACTTTTATAAATTTATCTGTTTTCATAGACAATAATTAGAATATATTATATTTTATTATGTATAGTGTTTGCATAGTGCTTGTATAGTGTTTGCATAGTAAAATCTTTTATAAAGTTATTCATTTTATTAGATTATAAATAGAATATATTATATTTTATTTCAAATATTTTGCTTTAAATATGGACCGTCAGATTAAAGTAAATCAATCTGGACCGTTCATGAGTTAGTTACTATGCAGTCTATTTTTCTATAAATAGAAACTCATTCCTTCATTATTTCTTACGAATTCACTGAAACTCTAGAGAGAGAAATTATACAGAAGCTATAGAAAAGTATTTTGCTCCTTCCCTACTCTTATATTCAGTTTCTTTTACGGTAAGGGATATTATTTATTGTAATTGTAGGGGATATTATTTGTTGTAATCGTAGGAGATATAATTATCGTACTCGTAAATGATATTATTATTATTATTATTATTATTATTATTATTATAGTAAGGGGTATTATTTCGTTCGTATTCATGAAGAGAACTTCTGTTATTCCATTCTTCAATATTCTGTTGGAATAACCTGTATACGCAGACTACCGTATACATGGTGAAATTCTTCTACTATTTTATTCTTTATTATTATGTTGGAATAACCTGTCTATGCGAAGTACTGCATACATGGTGAAATTCTTCTATTATTCCATTCTCTATTATTCTGTTGGAATATCCTGTCTGTGCGTTTTACGTCAGACCTGGTTCCATTATTTATTATTCTGTTGGAATATCCTGTCGGTGCGTATCACGCCTGACCTGATTCCGTTATTTAGTATTCTGTTGGAATAACCTGTCTGTGCGGTCTATCGCATGCCTGGTGAATTCTTCTGTTATTTCATTATTTATTATTCTGTTGGAATATCCTGTCTGTACGTTTACGTATGACCTGGTTCTATTTTTTATTATTCTGTTGAAATAACCTGTCTATATGGATTACCGCATGCATTATAAATGATCCTTCATATTCATATAAATAGTATTTTTATTAAAAAGGGGTTTCTGCCAGGGGCAGTTTCGTAATTTTTCTGACCCAAAAAATTCTAAAAAAATTTAAAATGATAATTTGATGAATTTTCTAGATTGTGTCCAAAAATGGCGATTTTTGGATGTATAGATTAAGAGTTATGAATTTTATGGGAAAAGACTATTTTAAAAGTAAACTTTTATAACTCCTTGTGGTTAACTCCAAAATTAGTAAAATTTTTATTGGGAGTACATGTATATAATAGGAGTATACCCTGTAAATTTTGGATTTTTTGGACAAAAGTATAATTTATAATAAATGTCTAAATATTCAGCAGTCTTAGCCATATAAAAAATAGTAAATAAATTTTAAAAATTCTGAGAAAAATATATGTTTAAGATGGGACTATATTCTGCTAAATTCCAAAAAAGAAATATTTTTTGGACTGATTTGGTATTTTTCATGAAAATGAACTAGTTATGAGTAAATGAATTAAATATGTTATGTGAAGTAATAAAATTGGAAAATAGGTTTTTATAGCTTAAGAATCCTATATAGGGTATATGCAGATTTTTGATGAGGGATTTGATCATTGATGATGAAATCTTATGAGTATGATATTTTTGAATGATTAAATGCATTATTTGATAAAGTGTAAACAATTGAAATAAATTGTTTATAATTTTAAGAAATGATTAAAATATTGTTATAATATTAATAATATTAGATTATGAGATTATTAAGTAATTGATAACATTTGGTTATTATTGAACGATGGATAAATTGTATTATAAATGTTTAATATTTATCCTTTATCTCATTTGATTGATTCTTATATCATTGTCATCATCCTCATGCTTATATTGTGTTGAAAGTCATCTTTGGCCGTAGTGCATAGATGGACTTGGTATGATTATGACCAAGAATTATTCGGTATAATCATGATCGTAATGTTACAAATGATGTGGAAAAAATCCTCATTGGCCCGTAGTGCATTGATGGATAATTTTTGGTATGATTATGACTATGGATTCTCTTCGGCCAAGGGTGCAAAGATGAATTGTTTTATGGCATGATCATGACCGTTGATGAAAACACGATTATCTTTAGCCGTAGTGCATGGATAATTCGTGGTCGTGATATTAACGAATATCCTTAGCCGTAGTGCATGGATAATTCAGTGATATGGATTGATTATTGAGCTGAGTCTCAGCGATGAAATATAAATTCATGGATGTGATATTAACGACTATCCTTGGCCGTAGTGCAGGGGTGATTCGATGATGTGGATTATTTATTAAGCTGAGTCTTAGCGATAAAATATTTATTATACACTTTTAATTCGTAGAAGATAGTAGATATCATGCTCTACTTGACTCTTCTAAAATACAGTTGTATGTCTTTGGCATGTAGTTGAAAGATGAATTGTTAATGAATATCTTTGGCTGTAGTGCAAAGATGAATTTATTAGTATGATTATGAGCAGGAATTCTGATTTAGTATAACCATGATTTTTGACGTTTTAGGTGAAGATAAGTGATGAAAATTATCTTCGTCCTGGTTGCGAAGAGGAATTTAGAACCACAATTATAATTATGAGTTATTCATATGATTGTGGATAGGAAATGTTGATTTATTTTACATGGATAAAACATTATTGGTGGACTTTTAACATAGAGAAGATAATAGACCTTATGGTCTATTTGACTCTTCTAATGGATTGCTCGTTCCGCTGCAACTATGGTTGAAAAGTTTTATCATCTACCATATGTTCTAAATCTCTGATTTATTATTGATGAAAGATATTAATAATTTAATTATCTTTAGTCATGATATTCTTTACTGGGCTAGTTGTGCTCACCCTTTCTGCTTCACAATTCCTTTCAGGTAATAAGTGTGTTGCCGTAAGAGTATTGCCGGGTCGAGCGGAGATAACAGGGGAATAGAACAGTGGTCTTTAGCTGTGGAGGTTCTCCCTAAACAGTATAGAAAAGTGTGTTGTATTCTATACATCATTTAGTAGTTATATTTGGTGAATCAAATAGGGTGAGTCGAACCCAACTTTAGAAGGGTGTTTTGCCACTATCATACAAGATGTCTAATGACATACAACATCGTGTTCTCATAAGACATGGTTGTGCACATCCACTTGCTAAATATATCTATGAGCACTACCTATATGATCTTGGGGTTTATGTGAAATATAATTTTTTCTTGGAGACAACAGAGATATTTATATGTCAAGAGAAGACTCACCATTGGAAAGAAGATGATAGTAATCTTCTTATTTTTCTTTTGGAACTTTTGGGTCAACCAAGGATAATTTTGTGGACATATGATATCTATCATAACCTAGACGCATGACCTCCCATATACGAAGGTTTCCTTGAGCACTTCCCAAAGATTTTAATTTCTAAAACAGTTTTTTACTATACTTTTATGTAAAGTATCATTGTAAGGTTGTGGTCGAGGTACCATGAGAGTTACATACATTTGTATTAAAACTCATAGTTAACTGTGGTCGTATTCTATACGACAGCTCAACAGTTGTATAAATGAAGTTGTATTTGAATTTTGTACCATGAATCTGGCGACTCAGAATGGGTGATGTATACTAAATTTTGGGGGCGTCACAGTTGGTATCAGAGCTTAGGGATATGGTCGCTGGCGGAGATAAATGTCTAGAACTTGGAGGGGAGAGACGAGTTATATACTTCGCTAGTATGTGACTTACCTAAGCTGAAATTGTTTACTTGATAAGTTGACAAATTGTAATATGTCAATTAACCTTTGTTTTGAAGATATATTCTAGAATGATATCTGAAATACAGGAGATGAACAATGGAAAAATCATGATACAGAGGATATAAACGGGAAGGTCAACCTATACACATTCCATAACAAAATCACCAAATGACCAACTCTTATCGGGGCACAAAATGGAGATGCCGTAAACTAATCACACCGTCACAAAGGTGCCATGCCTCAGTGCCAAGAGGGCATGCATGTGGTGCCCCCATAGGTTGTTATAGCTCTGTTATACCCTATGGAATATTCTAACAAAGATATCATGTCACAACACATGTGACATAATATCAACACAAAAGGATTCTAATATGTACATGTGAAAGTCCAATAATAATCTCGAAGTGGGGTTGAATAGATTATCGCTTTTTAACAAATTATATTTGGCCTTTTTGAATTTTTAGTAAATTATTTTGTAGTGTTAGAAAGTAATAATCAATGTGAGATCCCGAATTTTATGAAATGAAAGTATTCAATTTTCTTATAATTATTATGTTATTTAGTAAATGGTTAAATTGAAAAAAGGTTAAGTTGTTATAAAGTATGCAAGTTGAAAGTATGCAAGTTGTTATAAAATATTCGATTGATCGGGGAATATTCGTTTTAACAGGGAATATTCGTATGACAGCACAATCATTGGTGGACCCCACAACAGAAGTATTTTCGTAGTTAGAAAATGACAGAAATATCATTTTATAAAATAACGGCGAAAGTTTTACCGTTAAACTGTTGAACTACCTGGTAAAAGTACAGTAATACGCATGGTTGCATAGTAGCACACAGTATCGATTATTGATGCTTACGTAAGAAGTCACTCAGTTATACTCAATTATTGCTACAGTAATTGTGACGCCTCCAAAATAGGTATATATCACCCATCTTGAGTCGCCAAATACATGGTACAAAATTCAAATACAACTTAATTATACAACAGTCGTGTAAAATACGACAAAATATAATCTAAGAGTTTTAATAAGAATATGGTCATCTAGGCAATATCCACACTCAATGGAGTCCTCATTACATTTATTATCACACTATTTAACAGAATAGTGAGGACTAGTAATGCTATCATCTAGACCGTCACTCCGTTCCCCGACTAGTCCCGGCTACGTTCTCATTTCCTGAAGAGAATAGTGAAAGAAAGGGTAAGCTCAACTAGCCCAGTAAGAAATATTATGACTAAAATAATGCAGAATAAATTATCATTAGCCTTCAACAGTGTTAAACTGATAAAATATAATAAATATCAAGTTTAACTGCAGCGGAATAAGCAATCCATTATAAGAGTTAAGTAGAGAATAAAATCTACTATCTTCTATGATTTAAAAGGTTTTTCATCACTTTTATCGCTGAGACTCAGTTTAATAAATAAACCACATCATCCCTGCACTGCGGCCAAGGATATTCATTAGTATCACGACCACAAATTATCCATGCACTACGGGCCAAGGATATTCGTGTATTCATCAATGGTCATGATCATGCCAATAACTCCATCAATTCACTACGGAAAATAAAAACTTTTACCACATCATTTGTAACATTACGGTCATGATTATGCCGAATAATCACTGGTCATAATCATACCAAGTCCATCTATACTCTACAGGTCACAAATGACTTTTAGCATATTATAAACATGAGGATGATGACAATGATATAAGATTTCAATAAAACAAGTTCAAGGATAAATTTATAAATATTTATAATTTAATTTATCCCAAAATTAATAACGTCCAAATTGTCAACATGATACTGCTTTATGGAGTAAAATTCAAGAATGCTCAGAAGAATATTTCCATGAAAAGATACTGGATGAGACGCAAATATCAAGGATATTTCACTAATTTCATAGAGTATAGAAGCCAAAACTTTAATCAACTGAGTATAATAGAATATATGAAACCGCAAATGAATTTTTGGCGCCATGCGGTAATCCACGTAGACAGATTATTCCAACAGAATAATAAAGAATGGAATAAAAGAAGAATTCACCAGACATGCATAATCCGCACAGACATGTTATTCCAACAGAATAATAAAGAATGGAACCAGGTCATGCGTAATCCACACAGACAGGATGTTCTAATAAAATAATAAAGAATGGAGCCCGGTCATGCATAATCCGCACAGATAGGATGTTCCAATAGAATAATAAAGAATGGAATTACAACATAATTCACCAGGCATGCGATAGACCGCACAAACATGTTATTCCAACAGAATAATAAAGAATAGAATAACATAAGAATTTTACCATGTATGCGGTACTTCGCATAGATAGGTTATTCCAACATAATAATAAAGAATGGAATAACAACCCTTACGAGTATTGAAAGAAAATAACTCTCTTCATGAATACGAAAGAAATAATATCCCTTACCTTTAGAAAAACTGGATACTGGAATAGTAAGGTAGCAGACTTCTCTTCTTCTTTCTCTCTATAATTTCTCTCTATAATACTTGATCTAAAGCTTTTGTGATTTGGTGAGAAATGAAGGAATAATGAGCTTCTATTTATAAAAAAATATAATTTCGATAATTGCACGTTTTGGGGCTCGAAATATTACAGTATAATACCTTCCTCTTTTTCTTCATTTTTAATTTAGTCCTGCAAGTATTATCAAACTTGCACCACCTCTCCTAATAGTAAATAATGTGAATTAATAGTTCATTCATGTGACTCAATAGTATAATCATGTGAAAAAACTAATTACAGTACAATACCTTCAACTATACCTCCATTTTTAATTTAGTCATGCAAGTATTATCAATCTTGCACCACCTCCCCTAATAGTACATGAATGTGAATCAATAGTACACACATGTGAATAAATAGTTATAAGCATGTGAAATAATAGCAATTAATTGTGCATTTATCCGATTAATTACCCGATTGGTCAATATAACCTCCAGACATCAATTATTATCAAAATAAATGTCGATTTCTATTAATACTAATAATCCCAACACAATGAAACTATCAATTTCATCTTTAATCAACACAACTTATTTATCATTAATATTATAACTCACAATATTTAACAACAAGGTCGTTCCCAGGAAAGAGGGGGCTTTTCGATAAGGATTTCTCCTTATTGGTGCGCAATTAGGTGACCAAATCTCTTATTGACAGAACTTCTAGACATTCTCAATATATATTGCAAATAATAATATGAATAACTTTGTCGTCTCAATTATTGATTTAATAATAATAAATATTATGCAGATGATACTATGACAATAATTGAATCAATAATATGAGAGATATGATGCAGCAATTACTGTAGCAATAATTGAGTATAACTAAGTGACTTCTCACGTAAGCATCAATAATCAATACCGTGTGCTACTATGCAACCACACGTATTACTGTACTTTTACTACAGGGTAGTTCAACAGTTTTAACGGTAACACTTTCATCGTTATTTTTATAAAAAGATAATTTTGTCATTTTTAACTACGACAATACTTTCGTTGTGGGGTCCACCAATGATTGTGCCGTCGTACGAATATTCCCTGTTAAAACGAATATTCCCCGACCAATCGAATATTATATAATCACTTACTTACTTTGCAAAATTTATAAATATAACCCACAACTATAACATTATATCAAATCCACACCATAATATTCAAATAAATATTTCGAGAAAATTATTCTTTATTCATAAAAGTTGGGATCTTACAGTAATTGATGCATATCTCTCATATTATTGATTCAATTATTGTCACAGTATCATCTGCATAATATTTATTTTTATTAAATTAATAATTGAGACGACAAAGTTATTTATATTATTATTTGTAATATTGACAATGTCTAGAAGTTCTGTCAAGGAGAGGTTTGGTCACCTAATTACGCTCTAATAAGGAGAAATTCTTATCGGAAATCCCCCTATTTCCTAGGAACAACTTGATTGTTAAATATTGTGAATTATAATATTAATAATGAATAAGTTCGTGTTGATTAAAGATGAGATTGATAATTTCATTGTGTGGAAATTATTAGTGTTAATAAAAATTGACATTTATTTCAATAATAATTGATGTCTGGAGGTTATATTGACCAATCGGATAATTAATCGGATAAATAAGGAATTAATTATTATTATTAATTCACATGCTTATAACTATTTATTCACATGTGTATACTATTGATTCACATGCATGTACTATTAGGGGAGTTAGTGCAAGATTGATAATACTTGCATGACTAAATTAAAAATGGATGTATAAATGAAGTTACTATACTATAATTAGTTTTTTCACATGATTATACTATTGAGTCACATAAATGAACTATTAATTCACATGATTTACTATTGGGGGAGGTGATGTAAGTTTGATAATACTTGTATGACTAAATTAAAAATAAAAAAAAGAGGAAGGTATTATACTTTAATATTTTGAGCCCCAAAACGTGCAATTATCGAAACTATATTTTCCTATAAATAGAAGTTCATTCTTCATTTATTCTCACCAATTCATTAAGACTCACAAGAGCAATTGTGACGACCCCAAAATAGGTCCATTCCATCCAACCCATTCTGAGTCGCCAAATACATGGTACAGAAAATAACTACAACTTTATTACAATAATTGTCGTACAAAATACAATAACACATATGCTGTGAGTTTGGATATAAATATATACCAACTGTGACTCATGTCCTAATCGTGAATAGCACGTCACAATGACACCTTACATAAAGGTATAGTCAAAAACTGTTTTAAAAATTAGAATTTTTGGGAAGTGCTCAAGGAAAACTTCGTACATGGGAGGCCATGCTTCTAGGTTATGATAGATATCATATGGCCACAGAATTATCTTTGGTTGACCCAATAGACCCCAAAGAAAAACGAGAAGATTACTATCAATTCTTCCCAATGGTGAGTCTTCTCTTGACTTATCATTATCTCCACTATCTCAAATTGAGAATTATACTTCAAACAAACACTAAGATTATATAGGTAGTGCTGGTAGATATACTTAGCAAGTGGATGAGCACAACCATGTCTTATGATGACACGAGATTGTATGTCATTAGACATCTTATATGATAGTGGCAAAACACCCTTCCAACGTTGGGTTCGCCTCTCCCTATATGATTCACAAAATATAACTACTAAAAGATGTATACAACACACTTGTCTATAATGTTTAGGGAGAACTCCACAGCTAGAGACCACCGTTCTATTTCCTTGTTATCCCCGCTCGATCCAGCTACACTTTTATTACCTGAAAAAAATTGTAAAGCAAAAGGATGAGCACAACTAGCTCAGTAAAGAATATCATGAATAAAGATAATTAAATTATTAATAGCATTCATCAATAACAAATCAGAGATTTAGAACATATGGTAGATGATAAAAATTTCAACCATAGTTGCAGCGGAACGAGAAATCCATTAGAATAGTCAAATAGACAATACAGTCTATTATCTTCTCCATGTTAAAAGTCCACCAACAATATTTTATCCCTGTAACATCAATCAACAGTTTCTTTCCACAATTATATGGATATCTCATGATCATAATTGTGATTCTAAATTCCTCTTCGTACCCAGGACGAATATAATTTTCATCACATGTCTTTACCTGAAACATCAAGGATCATGGTTATACCAAATCACAGTTCATGTTCATAATCATACTAATAAATTCATCTTTTATATCCACATAAAATAAATATCTCCTTATCATATGAATCAATAATTAATTATTCATAAATAATATTACAGAATCACATTTATGACAACCAGGCCGTTTCTAGGAAAGAGGGGGCTTTTCAATAAAGATTTCTCCTTACTGACGCGTAATTAGGTGACCAAACCTCTCCTTGACAAAACTTTCTAGACATTGCCAATAATGCTATCTAATAATATTATTCAAATAATATGAATTATTGATCTGATAATGAGAAATATTGTGCAGTGATAATTATTGAAACAACAATAATATAAAATATCAACGCAGCAATTATTGAATCAATAAAATAAAATATTGAACAGTAATTACTGTAACAATTATTGTGTAGTGCCTTCTTATGTAAGGATCAATAATTCAAAAATACTGTGTAAAACCGTGTGCTACTGTGCAAACACGTGTATTACTGTATTTTAACCACCGGGTATTCCAACAGTGTTAACGGTAACGATTACGCCGTTATTTAAAAAAACTTAATTTTGTCATTTTCTTCATCCGATAGTTATTCTGTTATGGGGCCCATAAATGGATGCGCCGTCGTACGAATATTCCCCGACAGAAAGAATATTCCACGACCAAATGAATATTCTCTGACAACAATGAATATTTTATAACCACTTGTGTATTTTGAAAAAAATTTCATATATCACCCTTAACTTTAACTTTTATCAATTTAACCATTTACTGAATAGTAATTATAAGAAAAATTGAATACTTTTATTTCATAAAATTCGGGGTCTTACAGCAATTATAGAGAGAGAAAATATAGAGAGAAAGAGGAAGAGTATTATGTTACTTCACTATTCCAGTATCCAGTCTTCTTCTGAGGTAAGGGGTATTATTTCTTTCGTATTCAAGAAGAGAGTTATTTTATTTCAATACTCGTAAGGGTTGTTATTCTATTCTTTATTATTTTGTTGGAATAACCTGTTTGTGCGGTCTATCGCATGCCTGAAGAATCCTTCTGTTATTCCATTCTTTATTATTCTGTTGGAATAACCTGTCTGTGTGGACTACCGCATGCTTGGTGAATTCTTTTGTTATTCTGTTGGAATAACCTGTCTGTGCGGTCTATCGCATGCCTGGTGAATCCTTCTGTTATTACATTCTTTATTATTCTGTTGAAATAACCTGTCTGTTTGGACTACCGCATGTATGGTGAATGATCCTTCATATTCATTCCTTATTAAATTATGAAAATGATCTATCTACGTGGATTACCACATGGCGGACAAAAATCTATTTGCAGTTTCATATATTCTGTTATACTCAGTTAGTTAAAGTTTTGGCTTTTATACTCCATGAAATTAGTAGAATATCATGGATATTTGCGCTTCATCCAGAACCTTTTTATGAAAATATTCTTCTGAGCATTCTTGAATTTTATTCCATAAAGCAGTATCATGTTGACAATTTGGACGTTATTGATTTCTGGATAAATTAAATTATAAATCTTTAAAATTTATCTTGAACTTGTTTTATTGAATTATTATGTCATTGTCATCATCCTCATGTTTATATTGTGATGAAAGTCATATTTGGCTTACGTGCATAGATGAATTTGGTATGATGATTGTGACGCCCCCAAAATAGGTATACAACACCCATTCTGAGTTGTCAAAATATATGGTACAGAAACAACTACAACTTTATTAATACATAAAAATTATGAGTTTAAATATAAATATTGTCATCTAGACAATATCCACACTCAAATAAGTCCTCATTACAATTATTAATACACTATTTTACAGAAAGTGAGGACAACTTGAACAACTTCTAGAACCATCATTCCACACCCCGACTAGTACTCATTACATTCTCGCCTCCTAAGAAGAAAAATGAAACATCAAGAAAAAGGGTGAGCTCAACTAGCCCAGTAAAGAACATTATGACTAAGATAATATAGAACAAATTATCATTAGTTCTTAACAGGGAAAAGTCTAATAGAATACAATAGACAACCAGTTCTAAATCAATCTTCGCAGCGGAAATAATAATTCATTAGAAGAGTTAAGTAGATAATGCAAACTACTATCTTCTATATATGAATTTAAAAGTTCATCGTCGATATTTTATCCCTGTAACATCAATCAATATATATCTGGAATCAAATATTCATCTTTGCACTACAGGCCAAAGATATTTATCAGTTGGTCATGTTCATCTAAACACATGTTCATCTTTGCACTACGGGCCAAAGATATTAATTAGTCGGTCATATTCATCTCAACACCTGTTCATCTTTGCTCTACGGGCCAAAGATATTCATCAAGAAATCATTCATCTTTGCACTACAGGCCAAAGATATTCAGTAATATTATCATTTAGGACTGAGGATGATGAAAAATATTTTAAAAAAAACGAATCCAGTGAAACAAAAGAACAAGTATTAAGGATTCGTACTTTAAATCATCCAAGTTCAAAAATACTTCATAAATAACCAGATTGGAGTAAAATTCAAGAATGAAGATCAAAACATAGATCCAATCAAAGATAGAAATCATAACAGACAATTTTTGAGACAGAAAAGAAAATTTAATTTTTTTGTGAATAGTGTCGTATACGCGAATAGTAACTCCGACCTCAAAAGATATAAATTTTACAAAAAAATTATCACGCTTCGTGAATAGTACTCATGAATAGTAACTCGTGAATAGTACTCATGAATAGTAACTCCGACATGAAAAATTCTAAATTTGATAAAAAAGATTAACCAATATTTTGGCATAATGATATTGAAGAAATAATATCATTTTCGAATAAAATAACATCCCTTAACTCAAAAATAGTACTTCTGACTGGAATACTGGATATAGTGCTGAAATAACTTGCACCGTATAGCAATACTCAAAGTACTAAAATACTCACAAAATACGCTCGATATTATAGAGAGAGAAAGAGAGAGAAATCTTTAGTTTCTGGTGTGATTTTCAATTCTAACCTAAGCACCCTATTTATAGGAAATTGCTTAGAACACTAAAGCAGAAAATTGAATATAATAATATTATATATAAACAAAATTCATACGCCCACATCTTGAATCTGAATTCAGCCACCATGAACATGTTAAAGATGCCCACAACATATAAAAAATGTTTTTTTATTAATAAAAATGAATAAAACTTCCAAAAATCAATTATTTCGGAACTTCGAAACTTCAATAATTCATAATAAATAGCCTTTTTATCAAAAAATTTGAATCTCGCGAATTTTTATAGGAAATTCAATTCTCTACAACTTTGCAGAAGAAAGTTTTTCTAAATTCCAAACAGAAATTGACCGAAATTCACATACAGACGATTTTACATGCTATAATCAAATTTTAGTCAAAAAATGGGGTCCACCGACACACAAAACATGTGTTAATCATTTAATGCAATAAAAATACTCTTCCTCCTCATATACTCATATATCCCACATTCATTATAAAACTATCAGCATTATTATATTATAATAATATAATAAATATTATTTTATCAGAAAATACAAAATATCAATTTTTAACAATTGTCACTTTGAAAATTTCCTCCATCTATATCCACATAAAATAAATATTTTCTTTATTATATAAATCAATAATTAATTATTCACAAATAATATTACAGAATCACAGTAATGGCAACCAGGCCGTTCCCAGAAAAGATGAGGCTTTTCAATAAAGATTTCTCCTTACTGGCGCGCAATTAGGTTACCAAACCTCTCCTTAGACAGAACTTTCTAGACATTATCAATAATGTTATCTAATAATATTATTCAGATAATATGAATTATTGCTTCGATAATAAAAAATATTGTGTAGTGACAATTATTGAAACAACAGTAATATAAAATATCAACGCAACAATTATTGAATCAATAAAATCAAAATACTGAACAATAATTACTGTAATAATTATTGAGTAGTACCTTCTTACGTAAGAATCAATAATTAGTGCAATACCGTGTGTTACTGTGCAACCACGCATATTACTGTATTTTAACCACCGGGTATTTCAACAGTATTAACGGTAACAACTACGCCATTATTTACAAACAACTTATACTTGTCGTTTTCTTCATCCAATCGCTTTTCGTTATGGGGCCCAAAAAAGACTGTGCCGTCGTACGAATATTCCCAAACAGCAAAAATATTTCACGACCAAACGAATATTCCCCGACAAATAATAAATATTTTATAACCACTTGCTTATTTAAAATATTTGCGCATTTTACCCATAACTAACCACATTAATCAAATCAACCCTTACTATTTCAAAATAATAAATAGAGAAAATTAAATTTTATTTATTAATAATTTGGGGTCTTACAATTATGACCAGGGATTATTCGGTATACTCATGATCGTAATGTGACGAATGATGTGGTAAAAGTCCTCATTGGCATGTAGTTCATTGATGGACAGTTGTTGGTATGATTATGACCAGGTATTATTCGGTATAATCATGACCATTGATGATTACATGAATATCCTTGGTCGTGATGCATGGATGATTCGATTTTTTTTAAGCTGAGTTTCAGCGATAAAGTTGATGAAAAACTTTTTAAATCATAGAAGATAGTAGATTTTATGCCCTACTTGACTCTTCTAATGGATTGCTTATTCCGCTGCAGTTGTTGATCTAAAACTTGTTGTCTATTATATTCTACGAGTTGTTATACTGTTGAAGGTTAAGAATAATTTATTCTGCATTATCTTACTTATAATATTTCTTACTGGGTTAGTTGAGCTCACCCTTTCTTTCATTGTTCTCTTCAGGAAATGAGAATATAGCTGGGACGAGTCGGGTAACGGATTGACGGTCTAGATGATTGTTTTAGTAGTCCTTATTATTCTATAAAATAGTGTGACAATAAATGTAATGAGGACTCCATTGAGTGTGGATATTGCCTAGATGACAATATTCTTATTAAAACTCTTAAATTATGTTTTATCATATTTTACACGACTGTTGTATAATTAAGTTGTATTTAAATTTTGTACCATGTATTTAGCGACTCAAGATGGGTGATGTATACCTATTTTGGGGGCGTCACAATCAAGATAGTAAAAATTCAATCACACAATGCATAAACATTTATCTGGTTCACAACATACAGTTCAGGTATGTTGCTACGTCCAGTCCCAAGTTTCTCTCCAGCACTTGAGATCCTATTATTCCCAGTAATAAATACTCCTTCAATATGCGGAGACGCCTTTATAAAATTTTAAAGATGGCTTAAATATAATTTACTATCCTAAACTATAAGCCATATTCCCCTTCGGTGATCCACCTTTTAATTTTGTTAATTAGATGCGAAGTTGATCTAGATACAAAGAAGAATTTCTGTAATGGGAAGATTATTAGAGCCTAACATTTTGAATAGGTGTGAAAATTTTGGTTGGGTCAAACCAGAGATAGAAGTGTGAAAGATATAAGGGTCTTATTAATTTAAGATGATGAAGAGGAACATATTATCTGATTGTTTGTTGTTTTTATTTAGTTTTAATATTTAATATAAAGTTATTTGACAAATTTGCCCTTAATATATAATAAATGTGTAAATAAATATTAAAATAATTTTTTTATTTACACATAAGCTTAAGTATTTCCTACACAGTCTACCACGTCAGCAATTTCTGACGTGACAAATTTAATTTGTTGGAATTAAAAAAAATTAATAGTTCAATCATCTAATTGACAAAATTAAAAGGTGAATCAGCAAAGTGGAATATGACATATAATTTAGGATAGTAAATTATATTTAAGCCTTTAAAGATTAACTTACAACTAACCACAACTAACTTTGTTGGAACTAATGACTCGTAACATAGAAGTTACTGAAAAAAAAGTTAATGCGAAGAGGACGCGCGCACGCGCGCGCACACACACACACACACACACACACACACACACATATATATATATATAAGTTATTAATATATCTATATATGTATATATATTAATAACTTACATTTATTAATTAATAAATAAATTATATACATATAATTATATTTATCAATAAAATACAAATGATTTTGAATTTTCCGCTCACTCAATAAATCATCTGGACCGTCCAAAGTTTGAGATAAATCTCACCGTTCTTACATCTATATAATAAAATACATCTATCTATCTAATAATCTAATAATAATTTAATAAAATACAAATGACTTTAAATTTTTCGTTCACTCAATAAATTATTTTGGTCGTTCAAAGTTTGAGATAAATCATATTGTCCATACAGTGCCGGAGACACGAGACCCAGCTAGTATATATATATTAACTTACAAAGGTATAACTATTAGTTTGTTATAATTTTTTTACTTTCAAAACTTTCTTGCGATGTCGGGAGATAGGAGCAATGAACACTATAATTTTGAAAAAAATAATAATTAAATATTTATTTTAAACTTTTGAATCTAATTATAGATTATACATATTATACATACTACATTATTACTCTACACACATAAAATGGGCATCTACATATTAATGAATATTTAAACATTAATAAGTAGAACATTCATTTTGTTATAATACTCTTTTATTCTTGTATTAATTAAGACTTTATGATTAGGATGTTTAATTAATATGTCTGGATCAAATTTTAAATTGTGATTGGTGATGATTAATTACTAATTTTTTTTAAATATTTTTTTGCAAATAGTTTGAATGAATTTTATATTAGGTGACTGATAAACGAATTCGGATAGCGAATTTTCGAATAATTTATTTATTCGAATAAAATAAACAGAAACGGATATTATCCGTATTCGGATATTATTCTGAATACAGGATATAAATAATATTTTTAAAATCCGTTGGAGACCAAATACGAAGACGGATAAAAAATTATTTTTCGAATACGAATACCACTATATCCGAATTCGTATACATCCATTTACATCCCTACTCTTCGGTTCTTAGCCGCCACACCTCCTTTTCTTCTTCTATTTTTTTACGTATCAAAACTAATACCTAGTAAAATTAGGTTTTAGTTATTTATTAAAATATCTTATAAATTTTCTTAATTATAATAAAATTTAACATTACCCAAATACAAATTAAACTCAATTAATTTTAAAGTCCAATTCTACAAATTTAATTTATCCATCATTCATTAATATTTATTTGTCCAAATAAATTAAATAACTAATTTGACCGAAAAAAAAGACAAAATCCAAATAATATATTTTAAAAATATATAATTTTATTTATTTAATTATTTATTTTTTTTACCTGATATTACAAATTTACTATTAGTAGTTACTTAGTACTATTACTAGAACTTTACTTTTATAAAGTTCAATTTCACATTGACTATCGCTATTGTCAAAAAAATTAAAAAAAATTATTACGAAATACTCCCTCTGTCCCAAATTAACTGCTCAATTTTGACTTTTTTTAGTCAAATTGACTATTTTTAGAATTAATAATTAAGCATATATAAATATATTTCTAAAATTATAAAAATTAAGATTAGTAATAAATTGTATATACTTTCTTTTGGTTATAATCTCTTCACCTGTATTTTAGCAAAAATAGTAAAAAAATTAGTTTTAAAAATGGTCAATTTGACTTTAAAAAGTCAAAACTGAGCAATTAATTTGGGACGGAGGGAGTATAATTTAATTGATAATAATCTAAATTATATAATTAATTAGAATCACACACATCATTCAATTTTTGTATTCTCTAGATAGACAAAAAAAAAATCCAAATCTAACTCCCATTTTGGTTTTATGTCAGATAAAAAATGTCGATCTAACAAGTAAAAATTAAATAGAGCCCAAAATTATTTTATTATTATTTTTTTTGATAAAAATAATAATACGTTACACCCACCCAAAAAAAATCTATAACAGTGAGAAATGTGAGATTCAGTAATAATTTGTATTTACTCATCTTCCAAGAAGAAGAAAAAAATATGCCTTTCACCTTCGGCATACGGATCCTACAATTAATTTTACCAGCACTGATCCGTTTCCCATCTTCGGGACTTGTAATACCCGGTTCGGTATCCAGTCGCCGTCGAGTACCGGGAAGGCCGCCGTTCACCTCCGGACGCCACCACAGCCGCGCAAAGCGACAGATCGTAAAGCGCCCTCGCCGCCGGATCAGACAGCGTGGCATACGCCTTCTGAATCTGAATGAAATCCCTTCCGTCAGCGGATTTGGAAGAATCCGGATGGTACATCTTCGCCAGGCTCCGGTACGCCGTCTTGATATCCACCGGCGACGCGTTTCTATCCACTCTAAGCACGTCGTAGAGGCTCGTTGGCCGCCAGATCTCCGCCACTGAAGGCGCCTTGTTGGCGAAAGCGTGAAGCGCAGCCTTACAGTGACTTTTACTGGGTACTGACATTTTCCGGTCAGATCCGGCCGTTCCAGGAAAGGAAAACCGTTTCTCCGGCGATAATCTTAGAGGCGCAGATAGAGGAGGAGCTAGTGTTCCCACCATTGAAAAGGGGAGATAGAATTAGAAATGGAACCTTAGTGTTTAGAATTAGTAGTCTAAAAGAGTAGTGGTGTTGTGATTTTTGTGGGGAGGAGAGAGAGAGGTTTTTATAATAAAGTGGTCAGGGGGAATGTTGAGAGAGAGAGAGAAAGTGGGGCCACATAATGGGTGACTGTTGGCGCCCTACCTTTTTCGCGTTTGGTTTTTTGGGAGTGAGTTTGATGGTATTTACCACTGTTGTCAAACCCGGACCGGACCGCCGGTTCAACCGGAAAAAATTGGACTCGGTTCACTCAACGGTCCGGTTTGGACCATTAAACCACTTTTGCTCAAAAACCGTTCAGAACCGGTGAAACGGCGGTTGAACCGGTTGACCCAGTGAACCGGTGACCGGTTCACGGGTTTGACCGGTTCTCTCCTTAAAGATAAAAAAAAAATATTACAAATTTTATTTTATTTTAGTAATTTAGTTGAGACTTTGTTTGGTATTTTACATATTTTTGCATTCATTTAATCAAACACTTGAACTTGTGGTTGAATTTTGGAATTTGAATGTATCTTAGAGATGTTTAGTTTTTTTTTTGTAGATAAATTGATTAATTTTACATATTTACTAAATATTATATACAATATATAATAATAATTAATATAATTAATTATTTATTATTTATTACATATTAATGACGTCACTGGGTCAATAACGGTCCGACCACTGGTTGGACCAGTGACCCATCCATCCAGTAACTTTTCCGGTTCGATGACCGGTCCGGATTTAAAAACCTTGGTATTTACTACCCATTCTGTGTACAAATATATTTTTACATATATACGAAAAATAAAAATATAAGAAAAAAAGTAAATAAAATTTTATTTTATTTATAATAAAATTTAAGCAAGTACATTAAAGATAAAAAAAAATATTCTAAATATTCTATTCATAGAACGTGTTCGAGAATGACTTATAATATAAGTCATTTGGTATTATTTTTCTGTTCGGAATAACTTATTTTTTATTTATAAGTTGAGTTTTAAGTTAAAAAAATAAGTTACTTATTTGTAAATGACTTATAAGTTATTTTAAAATAAATTAGTTTGACCAAATATAATATCTATTTTGCTCCTATTCTATTTTGTCTTTCTTTTTATTAATATTCTTTTTGGGAATTGTTAAATTCACAACAGAAAGTATTATTTTCACAACAAAAGTGTCGCTATATATCCTATAGCGACGGTGCCGTCGCTATACATCTACAGCTACACTTTTGTTGTAGAAATAACAAAAAGTATTGTGGATTTAACAATTCCATTTTTTTAGTAATCTTTGATTTGATTTTAACTTATAAGTCATTATGAGCTGAACATCTTCATAACTTATTTTAACTTAATATCTGACTTATAAGTCAAATTGATGCCGAATATTTTAATTATAAATCATTTTAAAATAAGTCATTCCCGAACAAGAAATAAATTATGTGCTTAAATTTATTCAATTACTAGCGTAAATTAAGTAATTAATTATAGACGGATTTTTCCCATAATTTTTTTTTCATATCCTGCATAATAAATAAATAAAGTAGCACGAGAAGAATTATATATGTGAGATGCTTATTTTATGTTTATGTGTTTCTTATGCTTCATTGTTTATCGACCTCATACAGGGTAGTCAAAGGGAAGGAAGATTGTATTATGTGCATATTTGAAGTTTCTCCTTTGACTATTAGGAATTGGAGTTGGACTTTTATTTCCATGTCTAGAATAAAACTTCTAGACACTTTCTTCCTAATTAGAAAACAATATGGAAAGAAAATCAACAAGCTTATAATATCCCATTCTCAAATTTTATTTATTTAGACATTTTAAGAAAATTCAAGCTTAGAGATTGGAAAAAGCATACAAAAATACAAGAGAATGCAAAATTCATTTGATTTGAATTATGAAACATTATTATTATTATAAGGAAAATGATATACATCGATAAATATTTGACGTAATTGAATTGCGACTAAGGTGAAAGTGTATACTATAACATAAATTAAATTAAAGTGAGACCCATCTTAATTTATACTTACTTCATGTATGCACATATGTCTAAAGGTGTAAACGAGTCGAACCGAAACGAACAAAGAGCAACTCGAATTCGACTCGACTTGAAACGGATCGAATTATATTCAAACAACTAGCGAGCTTCAAATTCAAGTTCGAATTCGAGTTTTTCACATAATAACTAGTTTTATAATAAATATAATTATAAATCGAATTTGTTATTTTACTTAGAAATGAGAAAATATATTTAATATTACACTTTACAAATAAAAATCACAATTAAAATTTAAAAAACAAAATAATAATAATTAATTATCCTAATTTGATTTAAATTTGTATATATTATAAGAGAATGTATCCAACATCTAATCGAATCTGTATCAATCGAGTATGTATCGAATCACAATTAAGAATTCGAATAGTTTGAATCTTAAACGAATTGAGTATAACATTGCTCAGATTTTACTCATATTTGTATTCGAACTATTTTTAATGCTCAGATTTGAATCATATTATTAACGAATCGAAGTTCGCTCGTATTTTTTCGAGTCAAGCCCAAATGGTTTGGCTCGTTTATAGCCTTACATATGTCGCAATCATAATTCAGTCGAAAATTTTTATAATATATAGGAGGGCTTTTATTATAATAACCATATAAATATTTTTCATTACTACAATTTTACATCGATATACTTATTAACCCCATATGTTATTATTTGATTTTTATTTATTTAGAAGTATATTAAAAAAAGATTGATCCATAATTAATTATGACTATAACAAACAGGGTAATGTTGGTCTTAAGAGATTTAGGATGTGTTTGATAAATCTGAGAATTAAGATCTGAATGATTATGATGTCTTAATAAATTAGATCATCTGAATGGTTATGAGGTCTGAATCTAAAAAATTGTTTGATAACTAAAAAGTAAGTTGTAAGACCCCAACTGTTTATTAATAAAATTGATTTTCCTCTAATTATTATTGTGAATAATAAGGTGTTAATTTGATATAATATTTTGGTTATGGGTGAAATGTGCAAATTTTGCAAAATAAGCAAGTGGTTATAAAATATTCATTGTTGTCGGGGAATATTCGTTTGGTCATGGAATATTCTTGCTGTCGGGGAATATTCGTATAACGGCGCAACCATTTGTGGGCCCCATAACAGAAAACGGTCAGATGAAGAAAATGACAAATTTGAATTTTTATAAATAATGACGTAGTTGTTACCGTTAACACTATTTGTGTCGCCCCCAAAATAGGTATACATCACCCATCTTGAGTCGCCAAATACATGGTACAAAATTCAAATACAACTTAATTATACAACAGTCGTGTAAAATACGACAAAACATTAACTGTGAGTTTGAATACAAATATTGTCTACTAGAGAGTATACAAACTCAAAAAGAGTCCTCATTACAATTATTATCACACTATTTCACAGAATAGTGAGGACTATTAATGCATCCTCTGGACCATCACTCCGTTCCCCGACTCGTCCCAGCTATATTCTCATTTCCTGAAGAGAACAGTGAAAGAAAGGGTGAGCTCAACTAGCCTAGTAAGAAATATTATGACTAAGATAATGCAGAATAAATTATCATTAGCCTTAAACAGTGTTAAACTGATACAATATAACAAACATCAAGTTTAACTGCAGTGGAACAAGCAATCCATTAAAAGAGTCAAGTAGAGAATAAAATCTACTATCTTTTATGATTTAAAAGGTTTTTTTATCACTTTTATCGCTGGGACTCAGCTTAATAAATAATCCACATCATCGAATCACCCCTGCACTACGACCAATAATATTCTTTAGTATCACGACCATAATTATCCATGCACTACGGGCCAAGATCGAATATTTGTGTATTAATTAATGGTCATGATCATGCCAACAACTGTCCATCAATGCACTACGGGCCAATGAAGACTTTTACCACATCATTTGTAACATTACAGTCATGATTACACCGAATAATCCCTGGTCATAATCATATCAAGTTCATCTATGCACTACATGTCACAGATGACTTTCAAAAAAATATAAACATGAGGATGATGACAATGATATAACAATTCAATAAAATAAGTTCAAGAATTAATTTATACAGGAACTAATAATGTCCAAATTGTCAACATGATACTGCTTTGTAGAGTAAAATTCAAGAATGCTTAGAAGTATATTTCCATGAAAAAATACTGGATGAAGCGCAAATATCAATGATATTCCACTAATTTCATGGAGTATAAAAGTTAAAACTTTAACCAACTGAGTATAATAATGAATGGAGTAACAAAAGAAATCACCATGTATGCGGTACTTCGCATAGACAGGTTATTCCAACAGAATACTAAATAACGGAACCAGGTCAGGCAAAATTCACACCGACAGGATGTTCCAACAGAATAATAAAGAATGGAATAACAATAGAAATCACCATGCATGTATTACTTCGCATAGACAGGTTATTCCAACAGAATACTAATAAAGACGGAATCAGGTCCGGCGTAAAACGCACGGATATGATATTCCAAAATAATAATAATAAAGATGGAATCAAGTCCGGCGTAAAACGCACAGACAGGATATTCCAACAGAATAATAAAGATAAAATAACAGAAGAATGTCACCAAGTATAGGGTAGCCCGCATATACAGGTTATTCCAACAGAATAATAAAGAATGGAATAACATAAGTTCTCTTCATGAATACAAAAGAATAACACCCCTTACGAGTACAACAAATAATATTCTCTACCTTAAGAAGAAGAGTATTGGATATATAAGTAGTGAAGTAGCGAAATACTTTCTTCTTTCTCTCTATAATTTATCTCTCTAGAGTTTCAGTGAATTCGTAAAAAAATAATGAAGGAATGAGCTTCTATTTATAGAAAAATGGACTGCATAGTAACTAACTCATTAACGGTCCAGATTGATTTACTTTAATCTGACGGTCCATATTTAAAGCAAAATCTTTTAAATAAAATATAATATATTCTATTTATAATCTAATAAAATGAATAACTTTATAAAAGATTTTACTATGCAAACACTATGCACGCACTATACAAACACTGTGCATAATAAAATATAATATATTCTAATTATTGTCTAATAAAACATATAACTTTATAAAAGTATTATGTTTATATAAAAAAATTTTACTATGCAAAATACTATGCAGACACTATGCAACACTATGCATAATAGAATATAATATATTCTATTTATAGAATAACTTTATAAAAGTATTCTGTTTTATATAAAAAGATTTTTGGTATTATTACATTAATAATACCAACAAAACTGAGTGACTTATCATGTAAGCATCAATAATTAATACCGCATGCTACTATGCAACCACGCGTGTTACTGTACTTTTAACACCGGGTGTTTCAACAGTTAACGGTTAAACTTCCGCCGTTATTTTTATACGTCAAATCTTCCGCTATTTCATCCGGTTCTAACTCAATAATGTGGTTCGGGTCTTCCACATTTTTACGTAACATGGATATGTGAAAAACGTTATGAACACGAGACATACTTGGCGGTAAAGCGAGTGTATAGGCCACAGTTCCTACTCGATCGAGGATTAAAAATGGGCTGATGAATTGAGGATTGAGCTTTCCTCTCTTTCCAAATCTCGTAACTCCTTTCCATGGAGCAACACGTAACAACACATGATCTCCTATATCGAATTCCACATCCTTTCGATGAAGATCAACATAACTCTTTTGTCAATCTTGTGAGGTTTTTATACGTTGTCGGATCATTTGAATAGTCATACGTACCAACTACGGTCCCAAAAACGTTGCTTCACCCACCTCATCCCAGCATACTGGAGAACGACACTTTCTTCCATACAACGCTTCGAATGGAGCAATGCCAATACTTGCTTGATAACTGTTGTTGTAGGAAAACTCCACCAATGGTAAGAAATTGTCCCAACTTCCCTTGAAATCAAGGACACAGATTCTTAATAGATCTTCAAGAGTTTAAATAGTCCTCTCCGACTGTCCGTCCGTCTGAAGATGATATGCCGAGCTAAATCGTAAATCTGTGCCCATAGCTTTCTGCAAACTAACCCAAAATCATGAAGTGAATCTTGGGTCTCGATCAGAAACTATGGATACTAGCTTACCATACAGTCTTACAATCTCGTTTATGTACAAACGAGCAAGACTTTTAAGTGTATAAGTTTCTTGTATCGGTAAGAAATGAGCTGACTTGGTTAATCTATTAACAATGTCCCAGATCGCATCTATACCTTGAGAAACCTTAGAAAGACCGGCAACAAAATCCATGGTAATGTGCTCCCACTTCCATTATAGAATTTTAAGTGGTTGCAATGGACCTTTTGGTACTTGATGCTCCGCTTTAACTCGTTGACAAGTTAGATACCTTGAGATAAACAACGCTATCTCTCTCTTCATATTGCTCCACCAAAATGTATGACGAATATCATGATACAATTTGGTACTCCCACGATGGATTACAAACGGTGTGTTGTGCACCTCCATCATGATTTTTTACTTTAAATCAGGGTCGTTAGGAACACAAAGTCTGGAGTTGACTCGAAGTATTCCTTCTTCATCGATTCTTGCTTCCGGCATAACACCTTCTTGCACTTTCTTCCTCATACGCATCAGCTCTAGGTCTGTAGCTTGAGCAGCTTTAACCTTATCAATTAAAGTCAGTTCTACTCGTATTTTCGCCATCATCACATGGGTCCATGGAGTCTTTAACTCTATTTCCATCTGTTGCAAGTCACACAAAATGGGCCTTTGCGTTGTCAATATTGCACTCGTACCCGCATATGATCTTCTACTCAATGCGTCAGCTACCACGTTCGCTTTTCCAGAATGGTATTGGATGGTATTATCATAATCTTTCAACAGTTCAAGCTAACGTCGTTGTCTCATGTTGAGTTTCTTTTGAGTGAAGAAATATTTGAGGCTTTTATGATCCGTAAAGTTCTCCACTTTCTCCCCATACAAGTAATGCCTCCAAATCTTTAGTGCGAAGACAATAGCTGCCAACTCTAGATCATGAGTAGGATAATTCTTCTCATATTCTTTGAGTTGTCGTGATGCATAGGCTATGACTTTCCCATGTTGCATGAGAACACATCCTAACCCTTTGCCCGAAGCATCACTGTAGATGACAAATCCCTTCGAACCAGATGGTATTATCAGAACAGATGCTGAAATGAGTCTTCTCTTGAGTTCTTGAAAACTCTTCTCACATTCCTCGCTCCAACCGAACTTTGTATCTTTCCGAGTCAGCTGAGTTAGTGGAGTAGCGATTCGAGAAAATCCTTCCACGAATCTCCGATAATAACCAGCTAAACCGAGAAAGCTACGTACTTCGGTCACTGATTTAGGTTTCTTCCAGCTTTGAATAGCTTCAATCTTTGCTGGGTCAAAAGATATTCCATGACTTGATACCATGTGCCTAAGGAATGCTACCTCCTCAAGCCAGAACTCGCATTTCTTTAACTTGGCATAAAGCTTGTATTCACGAAGCTTTTGGAGTATCATCCTCAAGTGTTGCTCATGATCTTCACCGCTTTTGGAATAAATAAGGATGTCATCAATAAATACGACCACAAAGTGATCCAAATATTCCTTGAATACCCGGTTCATCATATCCATGAAGGCTGCAGGAGCATTAGTCAATCCAAAGGACATGACTAGGAATTCATAATGCCCGTATCGAGTTCTGAAAGCCGTCTTTGGAATATCATCGGTGCTAATCTTCAATTGGTGATATCCGGAATGAAGATCAATCTTTGAAAAGAATTTGGCTCCTTGCAACTGGTCAAACAGGTCATCAATACGTGGAAATGGGTACCTATTTTTGATGGCGACATGATTCAAATCCCGATAATCAATATCTAACAATTCTTGCAGTTAGGTCTTTAATTCCTGAAGTTCAATAAGAGCCATTCGATATGGGGGTTTGGAAATAGGTTTTGTACTGGGTTCAAGGTCGATACAAAATTTAATTTCACGCTCTTGGGGTAGACCAGGAAGTTCTTCAGGAAATACGTCAGGAAATTCATTAACAATAGAAATATTATTCAAAACTGACATATTTTTGTTTAGATCCGTGACATGAGCTAAGAAAGCTTGACATCCATTTTTTAATAAACGAATAGATTTATGGCTTGAGATGACAGTGATTGATTTTAATGATTTGGTTTCTTGAATTCGCATAATAGGTTGATTATGAATATGAAAGCTAACAACCTTACGAAAAATAATCAATTTTTATATGATGAGTAGTTAACCGATAAATCCCTAGAATTACATCAAATGTAAGTATTTTCAATGAAATAAGATCAACAGGTAATGTGTGGATACCAACTTGAACCAAACAAGACTTATAAATCGTGGATGTAATAAAGGTTTCTCCCAACGGAGTTTCAACAGATAAGTCAAAGTCTAATTTCTCCGGAGTTAAATTTAAACGTTGAGCGCAAGTATGGGAAATAAAAGAATGGGTAGAACTGGTATCAAATAAGGTATAGACTTCTCTAGAGTTTATGATAAGCTTACCCGTGATGACCTCATTCGGGTTCCTTGCTTTCTGGGAGGTCACTACGAACGATCTCCCTTGCACTACCGACTTTGACTTTTTTGGGACGGCCTTTGGTGCCTCAATTCTAGCTGAACTTGTCTTCGGTGAATGATAAAATCGGGCTAGGTGACCTTCTCTTCCACAATTATAATATGCTTTGGATGACATCGCGCAGTTTGGACTGATGTCTCCCTCTCCTCCGCATTTGAAGCATATGATAGGTGGTCGTTCTCCTTTCTTAACAATGGGTGTTGGTGCTGACGTCTTTCCATCATTGTTGAATCTCCTCTTCTTAAAATGTCCATTCTTATTGTTTTGGTCCTGATTATCACCAAAGTGATTACCATTTCTGGCATGTTGATTCCCTCCACGCTTATTGTCACTGCTTCGATGACTACTCTCACTAGTATTATCATTCTGCCGGCTACTCTCTTTTAATTGCGTTGACTCGTTATCGTTCTCCAATAACTGAGCCCTATTTTCAACATCTGAATACAAACACAGTTTATGAGAAATAAGATATTGACGTATCTCCGGTTTCAAATCTCTTAAAAACATTCGCGTCATTCTCTCCTCATTATTAACTAAATGGGACGCAAACCGGGATAACTCGGCAAACTTGGCTTCGTACTACGATACGGTCATGTTGTTTTGCTCCAGCTTGATGAATTCTACTTCTTTCTTGTGACGAATACTTTCGGGAAAGTACTCGTTGTTAAATAATTCTTGGAACTTCTCCCAAGTCATCTTTAGTGCGATAGGTTGAGTACGTTTTACTGATTCCCACCAGTAATCTGCCTCTCCTCGTAACATAAAGGTGGCAAATGACACCTTTTGCTCCTCGGAGCATCCCAAGATATCAAATATCTTGGTGATCTACTTTATCCATGCTTCCGTCTTAAGTGGTTTTGGCTCTCCAATAAACTCTGGTGGTCCCAGCTCCTTGATTTGTTTAGCGGTGACCGTCCGAGAGTTTCCAGTGTTTCCACCTACATTCTGGACAGGAGCCGCTCTCACCTGATGTTGCATGAATTGCATAAAGCCTCTGAACAATCCATCATTCATCATTTGGTCAGTGTTGTTGTTTGCATGAGGATTGTCGTCTTCCTGATGCACATTCTCCTGATTATTGATATGTGGAGACTCAATGGTCTCCTGTGCTCCATTGCTATTCTCAACATTCTCGGATGTCATTTTCAGATATTGCCACAAAACAAGGGTTAGTTGATATGTAACATATTATCTCTAAACTCTGACCAACTAATTAAATACAAAATAAATTTAAGTAGGTCATACTAGAAAAGGAATTCCCCGTCTCTCCTATCCTAGTTCTAGTCTCAAATCTTAGCCAGGGATCATATCCCTAAGCTTTGATACCAACTGTGATACCCCAAAAATAGGTATACATCACCCATCTTGAGTTGCCAAATACATGGTACAAAATTCAAATACAACTTAATTATACAACAGACGTGTAAAATACGACAAAACATTAACTGTGAGTTTGAATATAAATATTGTCTACTAGAGAGTATACAAACTCAAAAAGAGTCCTCATTATAATTATTATCACACTATTTCACATAATAGTGAGGACTACTAATGCACCATCTAGGACCATCACTCCGTTCCCCGACTCGTCCCAGCTATATTCTCATTTCCTGAAGAGAACAGTGAAAGAAAGGGTGAGCTCAACTAGCCCAGTAAAAAATATTATGACTAAGATAATGCAGAATAAATTATCATTAGCCTTAAACAGTGTTAAACTGATACAATATAACAAACATTAAGTTTAACTGCAGTGGGACAAGCAATCCATTAAAAGAGTCAAGTAGAGAATAAAATCTACTATCTTTTATGATTTAAAAGGTTTTTCATCACTTTTATCGCTGGGACTCAGCTTAATAAATAATCCACATCATCGAATCACCCCTGCACTACGGCCAAGGATATTCTTTAGTATCACGACCACAATTATCCATGCACTACGGGCCAAGAATATTTGTGTATTCATTAATGGTCATGATCATGCCAACAACTGTCCATCAATGCACTACGGGTCAATGAGGACTTTTGCCACATCATTTGTAACATTACGGTCATGATTACACCGAATAATCCCTGGTCATAATCATACCAAGTCCATCTATGTACTATAGGCCACAGATGACTTTCAAAAAAATATAAACACGAGGATGATGACAATGATATAAGAATTCAATAAAACAAGTTCAAGAATTAATTTATACAGGAACTAATAATGTCCAAATTGTCAAAATGATACTGCTTTGTAGAGTAAAATTCAAGAATGCTCAGAAGAATAATTCCATGAAAAGATATTGGATGAAGCGCAAATATCAAGGATATTCCACTAATTTCATGGAGTATAGAAGTCAAAACTTTAACCAACTGAGTATAATAAAGAATGGAATAACAAAAGAAATCACCATGCATGCAGTACTTCGCATAGACAGGTTATTCCAACAGAATACTAATAAGGACGAAATCAGGTCCGACGTAAAACGCACAGACATGATATTCCAACAAAATAATAATAAAGACGGAATCAGGTCCGGCGTAAAACGCACAGACAGGATATTCTAACAGAATAATAAAGACAGAATAATAGAAGAATGTCACCAAGTATAGGGTAGCCCGCGTATACAGGTTATTCCACCAGAATAATAAAGAATGAAATAACATAAGTTCTCTTCATGAATACAAAAGAATAACACCCCTTACGAGTATAAAAAATAATATTCCCTACCTTAAGAAGAAGAGTACTGGATATATAAGTAGTGAAGTAGCAGAATACTTTCTTCTTTCTCTCTATAGTTTATCTCTAGAGTTTCAATGAATTCGTAAGAAAATAATGAAGGAATGAACTTCTATTTATAGAAAAATGGACTGCATAGTAACTAGCTCATGAATGGTCCAGATTAATTTACTTTAATCTGACGGTCTATATTTAAAGCAAAATCTTTTAAATAAAATATAATATATTCTATTTATAATCTAATAAAACGAATAATTTTATAAAAAATTTTACTATGCAAACACTATGCAGGCACTATACAAACACTGTGCATAGTAAAATATAATATATTCTAATTATTGTCTAATAAAATAGATAACTTTATAAAATTATTCTGTTTTATATAAAAAGATTTTACTATGCAAAACACTATGCAGACATTATGAAACACTATGCATAATAGAATATAATATATTCTATTTTTAGAATAACTTTATAAAAGTATTCTCTTTTATATAAAAAGATTTTCGGTATTATTACATTAATAATACCAACAAAACTGAGTGACTTATCACGTAAGCATCAATAATTAATATCGTGTGCTACTATGTAACCACACGTATTACTGTACTTTTAACACCGGGTGTTTCAACAGTTAACGGTAAAACTTCCGCCGTTATTTTCATAAAGTATTTTTGTCGTTTTCTCAATCCGACAATAATTCTGTTGTGGGGTCCACCAATGATTGTGCCGTTATACGAATATTTCATGACCAATCGAATATTATATAACAACTTGCGTACTTTGAAAAATTTATAAATATTACCCACAACTATAACATTATATTATTTTCACTCCATAATATTCAAAAATAATATTTATAGAAAATTCATCTTTATTCAAAAAGTTGGGGTTTTACACTATTGAAATACCCGGTGGTTAAAATACAGTAATACATGTGGTTGCACAGTAGCACACGGTATTGTATAGTATTTTTAAATTATTAATTCTTATGTAAAAAGATACTACTCAATAATTGTTACAGTAATTACTGTTCAATATTTTATTTTATTAATTCAATAATTGTTACGTTGATATTTTATATTATTTTTGTTTCAATAATCGTCAATGCACAATATTTTTCATTATCAGATCAATAATTCATATTATTTGAATAATATTATTAGATAACATTATTGACAATATCTAAAGAAGTTCTGTCTAGGAAAGGAGTTTGGTCACCTAATTGCGAGTCAATAAGGAAAAATTCTTATCGGAAAACTCTCTTTTTCCTGGTAACGACCTGGTTGTCATAATTGTGATTCTGTAATATTATTTATGAATAATTAATTATTAATTTATATGATAAGAAAATATTTATTTTATGGGGATAGAAATGAAGGAATTAATGTTGAGATATTTTATCAGTATTTTGTCGGAATGGAGGTATTAAAAATCATCCGTATGTAGATTTCAGACATTTTTGATTGGAGTTTTAAAAAACTTTCTTCTACAAAGTTGTAGAGAATTAAATTTCTTATGGAAATAACATAGAATTAGTATTTTTCTGATAAAAGGGCTATTTTTTAAGAATTATTTAAGTTTCAGAAATAAAAATTTTTATTTAAAACATGGTGGGCCCCACTTTTGGTTGGTGTGAAATTTCTGAAATTTGTGGGCCCCACTGTGGTGTGCTGAAATTTGATCAAAAGTGGCGTGCTTGAAAATTTTGTATAAAATATCATTTTATTAAATTTAGTGTAAAACCCTAACTTTTTGAATAAAGATGAATTTTCTATAAATATTATTTTTGAATATTATGGAGTGAAATTGATATAATGTTATAGTTGTGGGTAATATTTATAAATTTTGCAAAGTACGCAAGTTGTTATATAATATTCGATTGGTCGGGAAATATTCGTTTTAAAAGAGAATATTCGTACGATGGCACAATCATTGGTGGACCCCACTGCGAAATTATTGTCGGATTGAGAAAACGACAAAAATATTTTTATGAAAATAACGACGAAAGTTTTACCGTTAACTGTTGAAACACCCGGTGTTAAAAATACCGTAATGCGCGTGGATGCATAGTAGCATACGATATTGATTATTCATGCTTACGTGAAAAGTCACTCATCTTTGTTCAATTATTACTACAGTAATTGCTGCATAGTATCTCACGTTATTTGATTCAATTATTGTCGATATTTTATATATTATTAAATCAATAATTGAGACGACAAATCTATTAATATTATTATTTGCATTATTAACGATGTCTAGAAGTTCTTTCAAGGAGAGGTTTGGTCACCTAATTGCGCGCCAATAGGGAGAAATCCTTAATATTGTGAATTATAATAAAAGTGATAAGTGTTGTTAAAATTATTAAGGTAATTTTTATGAAGTTTTGCTTATTTTATGGACCCCCATTTACCCATTTTTCAAAATAATAGGTAGAAGTTATTTTTAAGGGGGGCCCACGGGTGGGGCCCACTTGTGGAGGAAAGTCTTGGAGTAGAATTTTATGTTTGTCACGGGTTGATGAAAGAAAAAGGATTGCAGGAATGTGTTATATATATATATAATAGTACAATATGTGATATTATATATATTGTAAAAGTGGCCAGGCAAGTTGGGGGGGGGGGGGAATTTGGGTTATCAGGATGTAGTACTATTTTGTTGTCATATATATATATATATGTCATATATATATATATATATATATATATATATATATATATATATATATATATATATATACACACGGGAGTGTATCCCGTGAACTAGCATGTGTTATATATATAATATTTTATTTAAAAGTTTTTATTTTATTAGAATATTTTATTGCATAGTATCCTTTCCATTCTCCTATAAATAGGAGTTCATTCCTTCATTATTTCTTATGAATTCACTAAAACACTAAAGAGAGAAAATTATAGAGAGAAAGAAGAAGAATAGTCTGCTACCTCTCTTTTCCAATATCCAGTTTCTTTTAAGGTAAGGGGTATTATTTCTTTTGTATCCATAAAGAGAACTTCTGTTATTCCATTCTTTATTATTCTGTTGGAATAACCTGTATATGCGGACTACCCTATACTTGGTGAAATTCTTCTGTTATTCCATTCTTTATTATTTTGTTGGAATAACCTGTCTATGCGAAGTACTACATACATGGTGAAAATTTTCTATTATTCCATTCTTTATCATTCTGTTGGAACATCCTGTCTGTGTTATACGCATAAAATGGTTCCATTATTTATTATTCTGTTGGAATATCCTGTCTGTGCGTTTACGCATGACCTGATTCTATTATTTATTATTATGTTGGAATAACCTGTTTGTGCGATCTATCGCATGCTTGGTGAATTCTTTTGTTATTCCATTCGTTATTATACTCATTTGGTTAAAGTTTTGACTTCTATACTCCATGAAATTAGTGTAATATCCTTGATATTTGCGTTTTATCCAGTATCTTTTCATGGAAATATTCTTCGGAGCATTCTTAAATTTTACACCACAAAGTAGTATCATGTTGACAATTTGAACGTTATTGGTTCCTGGATAAATTAATTCTTGAACTTGTTTTATTGAATTCCTATATCATTGCCATCATCCTCATATTTATATTCTGTTGAAAGTCATATGTGGCCTGTAGTGCATAGATGGACTTGGTATGATTATGACCAGTGATCATTCGGTATAATCATGACCGTAATGTTACAAATGATGTGGTAAAAGTCCTCATTGGCCCGTAGTGCGTTGATGGACAGTTGTTGGCATGATCATGACCATTGATGAATACACGAATATCCTTGGCCCGTAGTGCACGGATAATTTGTGGTTGTGATACTAATGAATATCCTTGGCCCGTAGTGCGCGGATAATTTGTGGTTATGATACTAATGAATATCCTTGGTCGTAGTGTAGGGATGATGTGTATTATTTATTAAGCCGAGTCTCAACGATAAAAATAATGAAAAATCTTTTAAATCACAGAATATAGTAGATTTTATTCTCTACTTGACTCTTTTAATGGATTACTTGTTCCGCTGTAGTTAAACTTGATGTTGGTTTTATTGTATCAGTTTAACATTGTAAGACCCCGAATTTTATGAAATAAAAATATTTAATTTTTCTTATAATTATAATTCACGAGTTACTATTCACAAGTACTATTCACGAAGCATGATATTTTTTTACGTAAGAAGGCACTACTCAATAATAATTACAGTAATTGTGAGACCCCAGATTTTATGAATAAATATTTAATTTTCTAAAAATATTTTTTTATATTATGGTGTTGATTTGATGTAATGTTATAGTTGTGGGTAATATTTACAAATTTTGCAGAGTAAGAAAGTGGTTGTATAATATTCGATTGGTCGGGGAATATTCTTTTTATAGGGGAATATCCGTACTACGGTACAATCATTGGTGGACCCCACAACAAAATTATTGTCGGATATAGAAAACGATAAAAATACTTTATGAAAATAACGGCGGAAGTTTTACCGTTAACAGTTAAAACACCCGGTGTTAAAAATACAGTAATACGCGTGGTTGCACAGTAGCACACGATATTGATTATTGATGCTTACGTGAGAATTCACTCAGTTATACTCAATTATTGCTACAGTAATTGTTGCATTATATCTCTCATATTCAATTATTGTTACAGTATCATATGCATAATATGATATATTGTTCAATCGGGTATTCAGGACACTTTTCGTGTCAGAGTACTATTCATGAGTTACTATTTACCCGGTTACTATTCACTCTAGTATTGTGCATTCGGGTATTTGGGTACAATATTATTCCATGAGGAGATGTGCTAATTTTTCAGACCGTTGGTTGAAGATATAATAGTAAGTCAATATGGACCGTTGTTTTAAGTTTTAATAGTAAATCAATCTGGACCGTTCATGAATTAGTTACTATTCATTCTATTTTCTTATAAATAGAAGCTCATTCCTTCATTATTTCTTACGAATTCACTGAAACTCTAGAGAGAGAATTATAAGAGAACCTATAGAAAAGTATTCTGCTACTTCCCTACTCTTATATTCAGTTTCTTTTACGGTACGGAGTGTTATTTCTTTCTTTCGTCTTAATGAAAAGAACTTATGTTATTCCATTATTTATTATTTTGAACTTGTTTTATTGAATTCTTATATCATTGTCATCATCCTCGTGTTTATATTTTTGAAAGTCATCTGTGGCCTGTAGTGCATAGATGGACTTGGTATGATTATGATCAGGGAATATTCGGTATAATCATGACCGTAATGTTATAAATGATGTGGTAAAAGTCCTCATTGGTCCGTAGTGCATTGATGGTCAGTTGTTGGCATGATCATGACCATTAATAAATACACAAATATTCTTGGCCAGTAGTGCATGGATAATTATGGTCGTGATACTAAAGAATATCCTTGGCCGTAGTGCAGGGGTGATTCGATGATGTGGATTATTTATTAAGCTGAGTCCCAGCGATAAAAGTGATGAAAACCTTTTAAATCATAAAAGATAGTAGATTTCATTCTCTACTTGACTCTTTTAATGGATTGCTTGTTCCGCTGCAGTTAAACTTGATATTTATTATATTTTTTCAGTTTAACATTGTTGAAGGGTAACGATAAATTATTCTGCATTATCTTAGTCATAATATTTCTTACTGGTCTAGTTGAGCTCACCCTTTCTTTCACTGTTCTCTTCAGGAAATGAGAACGTAGCTGGGACTAGTCGGGGAACAGAGTGATGGTCCTAGATGGTGCATTAGTAGTCCTCACTATTCTGTGAAATAGTGTGATAATAATTATAATGAGGACTCCTTTTGAGTTTGTATAATCTCTAGTAGACAATATTTGTATTCAAACTCATAGTTTATGTTTTGTCGTATTGTACACGACAGTTGTATTCTTAAGTTATATTTGAATTCTGTACCATGTATCTGGCGACTCAAGATGGGTGATGTATACCTAATTTTAGGGGCGTCACAGTAATTACTGTTCAATATTTTATTTTATTGATTCAATAATTGCTACGTTGATATTTTATATTACTGTTATTTTAATAATTGTCACTACACAATATTTTCTATTATCGGAGCAATAATTCATATTATTTGAATAATTTTATTAGATAACATTATTGACAATGTCTAGAAGGTTCTGTCTAAGGAGAGGTTTGTTCACCTAATTACGCGCCAGTAAGGAGAAATTCTTATTGGAAAGCCCACTCTTTCCTGGGAACGGCCTGGTTGTCATTATTGTGATTCTGTAATATTATTTCTGAATAATTAATTATTGATTTATATGATAAGGAAAATATTCATTTTATGTGGATATAGATGGAGAAAATTTTTAATGTGACAATTGTTAAAAATTGTTATTTTATCTTTTCTGATAAGATAATTCATTTAGTATATTATTATATTTTAATAATATAATAATGGTGATATTTTTATAATGAATGTGTGATATATGAATAAATAAGGAGGAAGAGTATTTTTGTTAATATAAATGCTAAACACATGTTAAACATGTTGGTGGATACAATTTTTGACTGAAATTTGATTATAGCCTGTAAAATCGTCTTTATGTGGATTTCGGTCAATTTCTGTTTGGAATTTGGAAACACTTAAACTTTCAAAGTTGTAGAGAATTGAATTTCCTATGGAATGGACATAAGATTCGAATTTTTCTGATAAAAGGGATATTTATTATGAATTATTGAAGTTCTGGAATATTGGGTCTGAATTGATTTTGTTACAAAAATTGTTTAAAACATGTTTTTCTAGAAGGTGGGCCCCACAAATGTACTTTTGCATGTGGGAAATGCTGGAATCTGAATTCAAAGGAGGCGTATAAATTTTGTTATAAATTTATTATTTTATTAAATTTTCTACTTTGGTGTTCTAAGCATTTTTCTATAAATAGAGTGCTTAGGTTAAAATTGAAAATCACACCAGAAACTGTAGTTTTCTCTCTTTATATATTATCGAGCATATTTTGTGAGTATTTAGATATCTTGAGTGTTGCTATACGATGCAAGTTCATTCAGCGTTATATCCGATATTCCAGTACTGCTCTTTTAAGGTAAGGGATAGTAAGAGATTTTAAAGGTTATTATGTTTTTCAGTTTCGAAATTTTTGTGAACCTTCAAAAATTCTGGAAAAATTTAAAATGATAATTTGATGAGTTTTTTTGATTGTATCCAAAAATGGCGATTTTTGGATATATAGATTAAGAGTTATGGATTTTATGAGAAAAGACTATTTTAAAAGTAAACGCTTATAACTCCTTGTGGTTAACTCCAAAATTGATGAAATTTTTATTGGGAGTACATGTATATAACAAAAGTATACCCTGTAAATTTTAGAATTTTTGGACAAAAGTACAATTTATGATAAATGTCTAAATATTCGGCAGTTTTAGCCATATAAAAAATAGTAAATGAATTTTAAAAATTCTGAGAAAAATATATGTTCAATATGGGACTATATTATGCTAAATCCCAGAAAAGAAATATTTTTGGAATTGATTTGGTATTTATCATGAAAATGGTCTAGTTATGAGTAAATGAATTAAATATGTTATGTGAAGTAAGAAATTTGGAAAATAGGATTTTATGGCTTAAGAATCTTATATAAGGTATATGCAGATTTTTGATGAGGGTTTTGGTTAATGGTGTTGAAATCTTATGAGTTTGGCATTTAAGGATGATTAAATGTATTAATTATTAAAGTGTAAACAATTTAAATAGATTGTTTATAAGTTTAAGAAATGATTAAAATGTTGTTGTAATATTAATAATATTAGATTATGAGATTATTAAGTGATTTATAACATTTGGATTAAGGTGTTATGAAATCATTGATTTATGAATCTTACTCTTGAGATTAAATCTATATATTAATTATATTATTTTTATTATCATATATAACATTCTTATAACCCTAAAGATAATATTTCTCTTTGACTTGAGTATATAGATGGGTAGATTATTGGTATGATCGTGACTATAAGTTCTCTTTGGCCATTAGTGCAAAGTTAAAATGTTGAGTAGTATGATCATGACCATTGAATTTACAATGAAATATTTTTAGCTTAAATGCAAGGTGCTTTAATCAACATGGTTATAATTATGGTTTATAAAAATTATGAAATGATTATGAATTTCTTTGAGATATGAATATCTTTGGTCTGTAGTGCAAAGATGACCTGTTGTTGGATATCTTTGGCCTGTAGTGTAAAGATAAACTGTTGATGAATATCTTTGGCCCGTAGTGCAAAGATGAATTTATTAGTATGATTATGAACAGGAATTGTGATTTGGTAAAACCATGATCTTTGATGTTTCAGGTAAAAACATGTGATGGAAATTATCTTCGTCCTGAATGCGAAATGGAATTTAGAACTACAATTATGATTATGAGTTATTCATATGATTGTGGACAGGAACTGTTGATTGATGTTACAGAGTTAAAACATTGTTGGTGGACTTTTAATATGGAGAAGATAATAGACTTTATGATTTATTTGACTCTTCTAATGGATTGCTCGTTCCGCTGCAACTATGGTTGAAAAGTTTTATCATCTACCATATGTTCTAAATGTCTGATTTATTATTGATGAAGGCTATTGAGAATTTAATTATCATTAGTCATAATATTCTTTATTGAGCTAGTTGTGCTCACCCTTTTGCTTCACAATTCCTTTCAGGTAATAAGAGTGTTGCTGGGTCGAGCGGGGGTAACAGGAGAATAGAATAGTGGTCTCTAGCTGTGGAGGTTCTCCCTAGACAGTATAGAAAAGTGTGTTTTATTCTATACATCATTTAGTCATTATATTTGGTGAATCAAATAGGGTGAAGCGAACCCAACGTTCATACAAGATGTCTAATGACATACAACATCGTATTATCATAAGACATGGTTGTGCACATCCACTTGCTGAGTATATCTACGAACACTACCTATATGATCTTGGAGTATATTTGAAATATTATTTTCACTTGGAGACAACGGAGATAATTATATGTCAAGAGAAGACTCACCATTGGAAAAAATATGATAGTAATCTTCTCATTTTTCTTTGGGGTCGATTAGGTCAACCAAGGATAATTCTGTGGACATATGAGATCTATCATAACCTAGACGCATGGCCTCCCATGTTTAAGGTTTCCTTGAGCACTTCTCAAAGATTTTAATTTCTAAAACAGTTATTAATTGTACCTTTATATAAGGTGCCATTGTGACGTACTATCCAAGGTTGGGACATGAGTCACAGTTGGTATATATTGGTATCCAAACTCATAACATATGTGTTATTATATTTTGCACGAAAATTGTAGTAATAAAGTTGTAGTTGTTTTCTGTACCATGTTTTTGGCGACTCAGAATAGGTTGGTTGGATTGGACCTATTTTGGGGGCGTCACATTTTGTATCAGAGCTTAGGGATATGATCTCTAGCGGAGATCCGGGATTAGAACTAGGAAGGGAGAGACGAGTAATAACCTTCGTTAGTGTGTGTCCTACCTAAGCTGAATTTTCTTACTTAAGTTGACAAATTATGATATGTCAATTAACCTTTATTTTTAAGTTGTATTCTAGAATGATATCTAAAATACAGGAGATAAGCAATGGAGAAATCATGATGATATGGAAGATGAAATCTGAAATAAAAGCAAGATATTCTCAACTTTGTGAAATACCTGGTACATAAATTTCGGAGACGAAATTTCAGAAGGAGGGGAGATTGTAAGACCCCGAATTTTATGAAATAAAAATATTCAAATTTTCTTATAATTACAATTCATGAGTTACTATTCATGAGTTAATATTCACGAGTTACTATTCACGAGTACTATTCACGAAGCATGATATTTTTTTACGTAAGAATGCACTTCTCAATAATTATTACAGTCATTACTGTTCAATATTTTATTTTATTGATTCAATAATTGCTACGTTGATATTTTATATTACTGTTATTTTAATAATTGTCACTACACAGTATTTTTCATTATCGGAGTAATAATTCTTATTATTTGAATAATATTATTAGATAACATTATTGGCAATGTCTAGAAAGTTCTGTCTAAGGAGATGTTTGGTCATCTAATTGCGCGCCAGTAAGGAGAAATTCTTATTGGAAAGCCCCCTCTTTCCTGGGAACGGCCTGGTTGTCATTATTGTGATTCTGTAATATTATTTCTGAATAATTAATTATTGATTTATATGATAAGAAAAATATTCATTTTATGTGGATATAGATGGAGAAAATTTTTAATGTGACAATTGTTGAAAATTGTTATTTTATCTTTTCTGATAAGATAATTTATTTAGTATATTATTATATTTTAATAATATAATAATGATGATATTTTTACAATGAATGTGTGATATATGAATAAATAAGGAGGAAGAGTATTTTTGTTAATATAAATGCTAAACACATGTTAAACATGTTGGTGGATACAATTTTTGACTGAAATTTGATTATAGCCTGTAAAATCGTCCGTATGTGGATTTCGGTCAATTTCTGTTTGGAATTTGGAAACACTTAAACTTTCAAAGTTGTAGAGAATTGAATTTCCTATGGAATGGTCATAAGATTCAAATTTTTCCGATAAAAGGGCTATTTATTATGAATGATTGAAGTTCTAGAATATTGGGTCTGAATTGATTTTGTTACAAAAATTGTTTAAAACATGTTTTTCTAGAAGGTGGGCCCCACAATTGTACTTTTGCATGTGGGAAATGCTGGAATTTGAATTCAAAGGAGGCGTATGAATTTTGTTATAAATATATTATTTTATTAAATTTTCTGCTTTGGAGTTCTAAGAATTTTTCTATAAATAGAGTGCTTAGGTTAGAATTAAAAATTACACCAGAAACTGAAGTTCTCTCTCTCTATATTCTCTTTCTATTTATACAACATCAGGCAAGAGAGACTCCTATGCAAAATGCAGGTGGAAACACTGGTAACTCTCGGACGGTCACCGCTAAACAGTTCAAGGAACTAGGACCACCAGAGTTTATTGGAGAGCCAAAACCACTTAAGGCGGAGACGTGGATAAAGTAGATCACCAAGATATTTGATATCTTGGGATGCTCCGAGGAGCAAAAAATTCCCTTTGCCACCTTTATGTTACGAGGAGAGGCATATTACTGGTGGGAATTGGTAAAGCGTACTCAACCTGCCCTACTGAAGATATATGGGAGAATTTTCAAGAACTATTCAATGACAAGTACTTTCCCGAAAGTATTCGTCACATGAAAGAGGTAGAGTTCATTAAGTTGTAGCAGAAAAATATGACCGTGTCGCAGTACAAAGCTAAGTTTGTTGAGTTGTCCCAATTTGCGTCTCACTTGGCTGACAATGAGGAGAGAATGACGCGGATGTTTCTAAGAGGTTTGAAACCCGAGATACGTCAATATCTAATTTCTCATAAACTGTGTTTGTATTCAGATGTTGTAAATAGGGGCTCAGTTATTGGAGCGCGATAACGAGTCAGCTCAACCAAGAGAAAGCAGCTGGCAAAATGATAATACCAGTGGTAGCAGTCATCGAAGCGGTGACAACAAACGTGGTGGAAATCAACATGCCAGAAATGGTAACACTTTGGTGGTAAACATGGCCAAGACAATAAGAATGGACATTTCAAGAAGAGGAGATTCAACAATGATGAAAAGACGTTAGCACCAACTGTTGGGTTTCGGCATAGAAACGCAACGGAAATAAACCAATTAAAGGCAATTTCGAAACCCTAAAATAGGATCCATGCGAAAAATTCAATTAATTCAGAGGTTAGAAATTATAACGATTGTTAAAGCTAGAATCGATGCGGTCGAATCTCCAACGACATTAAAATGGACTGGGTCTCTACGGTATCCACATGAACGCTCCCCACGAATCGTCCTACGATCTGCAGAAGAAGGAAACGCGGTACTAGCCACCAAGGATGAGGATTTTCTGAAACTATTTTCTCTCTAGTCTTTCTCTAAGAGCGGCTAGGGTTTTGGTTAATGAATAATTCCTAAAACGGCTGCTACATATCATATATATAGCGATTAAAAGGAATTATTTAAACCTAATTTAATAAAATCCGAATTTATATAAATATCTTAATTAAGTCTTACTTAATTAATATACCTATATATAAATTATACTAGAAATTTAAATTCGTAATTTAAATACTATCAATCATATTGACATATTTAAATCTTTATAATTTAAATTAATTCCCTTTTAATTACGTTCTATGTGTGTGACCCTATAAGTTATTATTACGTTGACAATAATTTTAAAATCATATTATAAAATTATAAACAGTGAGCGACATCTAGTAATGTATCACTGCTACCCAAGTAATAATAAGATCGATAATTCGATGCAACCTTTTAGTGACCAATGTTTTAATGTAATTTAATTCTTTTAACATTAATATCCTAGATTAAACTCGAGTCATGGAATGTATCATACTCTTCATAATTTAATATGAGTTTTTCTTGATCAATTAGTAGACTATATGAAACAAATCACTATTTGAGCATGACCATGCATTTCATAGTCCTACTCAATCAAGAGACCTATGAATATCACCCCTAATACATAGGAGAGTTAAATTCCATCTAGATCACTCATATTCCTCACACGATTCATGATGTACTGAATAATCACCTTTGTAGTCCATCCTATTAAAGGTGACATTTGATGATATCAAAGTACATAAATTCCCATGAAGAAATATAGTGATTTTCAGTCGGAGGACCATTACATCATTGTCACTATGAGAATTGCTAATGACACTTCGTATAATGCTCCATATAGAATTCTCATGGTGGGTCTGTCCAGTACATCGTTTTCTAACATGTACCTATGCATTGACTTAATATCTCATATATTTATGACCAGTGAGATTTGGTCATCAGTCAATCCACATACTAGTCTTAACGCACTATTATTGTCCCATCAACAATGTTGCTCTACTAGGGACATTTAAGAACAATGATACTAATTGTAAATATATAATCTCATGTTCAAGTCACATATTTGAAACTATATAATTTGTATCAATATTCTAAGGATTTTTATTATGTTAACATTTATATAACGCAGTAAATAAAACCATAATAAAATCATTCATTTATTCAATCAAATATAAAATAAAAACGTTAAGCAATTATATCTAATAATTGGCCTCTAGGGCATAAACTCTAACACCAACACCCGTTGTTAAGGAAGGAGAACGACCACCTATCATATGCTTCAAATGTGGAGGGGAGGGACACATCAGTCCAAATTGCGCGATGCTGTCTAAAACATGTTATAATTGTGGAAGAGAAGGTCACCTAGCCCGATTTTATCGTTCACCGAAGACAAGTTCAGCTATGATGGAGGCACCAAAGGCTGTCCTCGAAAAGTCAAAGCTGGTAGTGCAAGGGAGAGAGTTTGTTGTGACTTTCCAGAAAGCAAGGAACTCGAACGAGGTCATCACGGGTAAGCTTATCATAAACTCTAGCGAAGTCTATACCTTATTTGATACCGGTTCTACCCATTCTTTTATTTCTCCTACTTGCACTCAACGTTTAAATTTGACTCCGGAGAAATTAGACTTTGACTTATCTGTTGAAACTCCGTTTGGAGAAACCTTCATTACATCCACTGTTTATAAGTCTTGTTTAGTTCAACTTGGCACCCGCACGTTACCTGTCGATCTTATTTCTTTGAAAATACTTGCATTTGATGTGATTCTAGGGATTGATTGGTTAACTACTCATCATGCAAAAATTGATTATTTTCGTAAGGTTGTTAGTTTTCATATTCCTAACCAACGTATTATGCGAATTTAAGCAACCAAATCATTAAAATCAATCACTGCCATCTCAAGCCATAAAACTATTCATTTATTGAAAAATGGAGGTCAAGCTTTCTTAGCTCATGTCACGGATCTAAACAAAAATACGTCAGTTTCGAATGATATTTTTGTTGTTAATAAATTTTACGACGTATTCCCCGAAGAACTTCCTGGCCTACCCCTAGAGCGTGAAATTGAATTTTGTATCGACCTTGAACCCGGTACAATAGGGTGCTTAGTTAGAATTAAAAATCACTCCTGAATCTAAGCTTTCTCTCTCTATATTATCGAGCGTATTTTGTGAGTCTTTAGATACTTTGAGAGTTGCTATTCGGTGCAACTTTTCTTCAGCGTTATATCTGATATTTCAAGCAGAAGTACTATTCTTTTGAGGTAAGGGATGTTATTTTCTTCGTAAATGATATTATTCCGTTCAATATCATTATGCTGAAATATTGGTATGAATTTTATTGTCTAGTTCATACCTTTTTATGTCGAGGTTACTATTCACGTATATGACACTATTTACGTATACAATACTATTCATGAATACAGTACTATTCACGAGTACTATTCACGAAGTATAATTTTTCTTGTGAAATTTCTACATTTTCATGTCGGGGTTACTATTCACATATACGATATTTGTGAGACGCCAAATTTTATGAATAAAGATTTAAATTTCTTGAATTTTTTTTTCAAAATTATGGTGTGGATTTGAGATAATGTTATAGTTGTGGGTAATACTTATAAATTTTAAAAAGTATGCAAGTTGTTGTATAATATTCGATTGGTCGGGGAATATTCTTTTTGTCGGGGAATATATGTACGACGGTACAATCATTGGTGGATCCCACAACGACATTATTATCGGATTGAAAAAATGACAAAAAATATTTTTATAAAAATAACGGCGGAAGTTTTTCCGTTAAAACTGTTGATCTACTCGGTAGTAAAAGTACAGTAATACGCGCGGTTGCATAGTAGCACACGATATTGATTATTGATGATTACGTGAGAAGTCACTCAGTTTTATCAAATTATTTCTACAATAATTACTGCATAGTATCTCACGTTATTTGATTCAATTATTGTCGATATTTTATATATTATTAAATCAATAATTGAAACGACGAAGTTATTAATATTATTATTTACAATATTAACGATGTCTAGAAGTTCTGCCAGGGAGAGGATTGGTCACCTAATTGCGCGCCAATGGGGAGAAATCCTTATTGGAAAGCCCCCTCTTTCCTAGGAACAACCTGGTCGATTAATATTGTGAATTATTATAAAGGTGATAAGTTTTGTTTTATTATTATTATAAATGTAATAAAACAAAAAACTTTTTATATAAAATAGAATACTTTTATAAAGTTATTTGTCTTATTAGACTATAAATAGAATATATAATATTATATTATGCATAGTGTTTGTATAGTGCCTGCATAGTATTTGTATAGTAAAATCTTTTTATATAAAATAAAATACTTTTATAAAGTTATTCATTTTATTAGATTATAAATAGAATATATTATATTTTATTTAAAAGATTTTATTTTATTAGAATATTTTATTAATACTGCATAGTAAATCAATATGGACCTTCCGTTTAAAAGTAAATCAATCTGGACCGTTCATGAATTAGTTACTATTCAGTCCATTCTCCTATAAATAGAAGCTCATTCCTTCACTATTTCTTACGAATTCACTAAAATAATTGAGAGAGAAACTATAGAGAGAAAGAAGAAAAATATTATGCTACTTCACTACTCTTATATCCAGTTTCTTCTAAGGTAAGGGATATTATTTGTTGTACTCGTAAGGGGTATTATTTCTTTCACCTTCATAAAGAGAATTTCTTCTATTCCATTCTTTATCATTATGTTGGAATAACATGTCTATGCGAAGTACCGCATATATGGTGAAATTCTTCTGTTATTCCATTCTTTATTATTTTGTTGGAACATACTGTCTGTGCAGTTTACAGATGACCTGGTTCCGTTCTTTATTATTCTGTTGGAACATCATGTCTGTGTGGATTACGCATGACCTGGTTCCATTCTTTATTATTTTGTTGGAATAACCTATCTGTGCGGTCTATCGCATGCATGTTGATTTCTTCTGTTATTCTATTCTTTATTATTTTGTTGGAATAACCTGTCTATGTGGATTATCACATTCATGGTGAATGACCCTTTGTATTCATTGCTTATTAAATTATGGAAATGATCTGTCTAAGTGGATTACCGCATGGTGGACGAAAATCCTTTTGCAATTTCATATATTCTCTTATACTCGGTTGGTTAAATTTTTGACTTCTATACTCCATGAAATTAGTGGAATATCATTGATATTTGCGCTTCATCCAGTATCTTTTCATAGAAATATTTTTATGAGTATTCTTGAATTTTACTCCACAAAGAAGTATCATGTTGACAATTTGGACGTTATTGGTTCCTGAATAAATAAAGTCTTGAACTTGTTTTATTGAATTCTTATATCATTGTCATCATCCTCATGTTTATATTATATTAAAAGTCATCTGTGGCCTGTAGAGCATAGATGGACTTGGTATGATTTTGACCAGGGATTAATCGGTATAATCATGGCCGTAATATTACAAATGATACGGTAAAAGTCCTCATTGGCCCGTAGTGCATTGATGGAAAGTTGTTGGCATGATCGTGACCATTGATGAATACACGAATATCCTTGGCCCGTAGTGCATGGATAATTTGTGGCTTTGATACTAATGAATATCATTGGTCGTAGTGTAAGGATGATGTGGATTATTTATTAAGCAGAGTCCTAGCAATAAAAGTTATGAAAAACCTTTTAAATCATAAAAGATAGTAGATTTTATTTTCTACTTGACTCTTTTAATGGATTATTTGTTCCGTTGCAGTTAAACTTGATATTTGTTATATTGTATCAGTTTAACACTGTTGAAAACTAATGATAAATTATTCTGCATTATCTTAGTCATAATATTTCTTACTGGGCTAGTTGAGCTCACCCTTTTACTTTCATTATTCTCTTCAGAAAATGAGAACGTAGCAGGGACTAGTCGGGGAACAGAGTGACGGTCCAGATGATATCATTAGTAGTCCTCACTGTTCTAAGAAACAATGTGATAATAAATGTATTGAGGACTTATTTTGAGTTTGAATACTGTATAGAAGACAATATTTGTATTAAAATTCATAACTCATGTTGTATGTTTAAGGTTGTATTTGTATTCTGTACCATGTATTTGGTGACTCAGAATAGGTGATGTATACCTATTTTGGGGGCGTCACAATATTATTCACAAATACGACACTATTCACAAAAAAATGAAATTTTCTCTTCCTTGTCCAAGATGTCTATTAAGGTTACTATCTTTGATTATATCCATATTTTCATCTTAATTCTTGAATTTTACTCCACTATGGTTTATTACGGAGTATTTTTGAACTTGGATTATCTAAAGTACGAATCCCTAATCTTTGTCTTTTTATCTCACTGGATTCTTTTCTTTAAAATATTTTTCATCATCCTCAGTCCTAAATGATGATATAACTGAATATCGTTGGCCTGTAGTGCAAAGATGAATGATTATCTAATGAATATCTTTGGCCCGTAGGGCAAAGATCAACATGTGTTGAGATGAACATGACCAACTAGTGATACGAATAAATATCTTTGGCCCGTAGTGCAAAGATGAATATTGATTCAAGATGTGTATTGATTGATGTTACAGGGATAAAATATTGATGATGAACTTTTAAATCATAGAAGATAGTAGATTTCATTCTATACTTAACTCTTCTAATGAATTGTTATTTCCGTTGCGAATATTGATCTAAAACTTGTTGTCCATTATATTTTATCTGATTTATAGAAGGCCAACGATAATTTGTTGTACATTATCTTAGTCATAATATTCTTTACTGGACTAGTTCAGGTCACCCTTTTCCTTTTTGTTCCATTTTTCTTCTCAGGATGCGAGAATATAGCGGGAACTAGTCAGGGTGTGGAGTGATGTTTCTAGTCAGTTGTTTTAGCAGTACTCACTATTTTGTAAAATAGTATTTCTATAATTGTAATGAGAACTTATTTGAGTTCAAATATTGTCTAGAAGATAATATTTATATTTTGCACGACAATTGTAATAATGAAGTTGTATTTATTTTTTGTATCATGTATTTGGCGATTCAGACTGAGTGATGTATACCTATTTTGGGGACGTCACATAAGTTGTCTCTTAATGACACTATTTTACCATTTTAAAGGGTAAAATTTTATTTAATAATTTTTAATATTCAATTTAATAAAAATGAGTGCATAATATCGTTGAATATATTTATATAAAAAAAATTATCAAAATTTTTTTTATTAAGAGGTACCTCTTAATTATTAAGATTTAATTTTCTGTCTTTCCGATTAAGAGGCATTCAGAGGTAACAAAAAAATAGCATCATGTCTCTTAACGAATAAGAGGCAATCAGATATAAACAAGCAACACCTTAATCTCATTGATTGAATGTTATAACCTCTGGTCTCTTGTTTAGAATTTAGAGGTTCTAACCTAATAATTGGGTTGGCTCATTTAAGTCTGTCTTAAATGACGAGTCATCATTACATTAGTCGACTATGTCATAAAATATTTCTCCATCCGTTTCTAAGAGCATTCACAACAGTTTCCTTATCTTTATTCCTACCCTGCAGTGTTATTTGGTCATTTGTAAAATAGAGATTCAATTTTTTCACTATGTACCCAACAGGTTCCTTATATTGATTCCTTAAATAATAAAATTTAAAAGTTAAAAGTTAAAATTTCCAATAGTCAAAATATCAAATTAATAATAATCTAATAATTTATAAAAGAGAGTAAAATTTATCAATTATATTTCACTGTAAAATAATTTTTATTTTATTTTAAATTTTAAGTAATTTATGAAGTGAGTATTAATATTAACATTTAAAAAGTTAATTTGTGATATTTTTAAATTTAAATTTAATATGATTCATTTAAATTTTGAAAATAATAAATTTATAATTATTATTTTTATAATATTTATAATTATATTGACGTAAAATAAATAAATTTATATCAGTTTTAAATTTGAATACGTTTGAAATTAATTTTTAAAATATAAGTTAATATTAAGTTTATAATTTGAAAATAAAGTAGTAAAAAAATGTCAAGAGGTGTAAGATTTATGAGTTGTCCACTTAAATGAGGATGTGAAATATCATTTTGTATATATAGAGAATGGACTTTTGACTCCATCACTTTGGGGAATAAAATCATATATAGGGATTAAAATAGAGAGTCAAATAAGGATAAAGAAGCTGTTGGATAATAATTTGTTGATGCATTTTTCAAAATTGGGGATATAGAGTTAATTAGGAAAACTGTTGTTAATGCTCTAAATGATTGTCATTTTAGAAGAAAAAAATTATTCCAAAATTTTTGTCGTTTACAACTTTCGAGGAGAATAAATTATTTATTTTTTTATATTACCCTTACCTTCTCTCATTATCTCAAGAAATTCTCTCTCTTGTGTATTAATAGTTTTCAATTTCCAATAAAGGGTAGTGATGAAATTTTAAACAAATTGTAATTGTTAAATGATAGTATTAAATGACTTTCTTAATCCATATGCCAAAATCTTAAACGACAATCTTTTAATAACAGATGTAGTATTAAAATATTTAATGTCATGTCATTTAAAATTCATTTGAAATCTCTAGCATTACTCAAACAAAAATTTTAGAACATAGATGAATTTGCCAAAAATAGGACAAAAACATATTAAATTTGTAAAGAAGATGAAAAATTACAATAAAAAAAATTAAAATGGTAACCTTTTTCATACAAAATAACATAAACTAAGAAGATGGTCAATTGTTACCACAACTAGTGAATACCATATATATTTTAAAAAAAGAGTAATTTTTCAACACAAGCAACGTAAGAACAAAAGTCTTCATTATAACGGAAACCAAACTTTGAATAATCTATTCATCAATCTATGAGCGAAAAAATTTCACAAAGAAGAAACATAATTTCCTCCTAAAACCAAATAATGACATTCTCTCACAAAATAGAAAGAAAGCAATCATGAAAAACAAATTTCACAAAAAAAAGCCAAAAAATAAAACTAAACTCTACAATAAAGAGAATAAATTATTATAAATGAAAGGTAAAAGAAAAAGAGATCTAGTAGTAGTATATATTTGTTGCATCAAAAGAAAAAAATAAATTTAAATAGGAATATCTCATTTGTGAGGGAGAAATTTAATAATATTTTTTTTATTAAACAGTCAAATCGACTGAAATATATATAAAATTTAAATTCTTAGAATGATGGAAAGATTACAATACAAATAATTGAAATGATAATATTTTCAAACAAAATAATAGATAATCAGAAAAAAGTCAATTGTAGCAACAACTAGTAGAAATCAGATAAATTGCTAAAAAGCAGTCACATTTCAAAAAATATGAGCAATTCTTTAATGCAAGCAAAAGGAAGAACCGACCGTCATAATAACACCACACCCAACGAATCTGTCATCAACGATTCACGCACTCAAAAATATCTCATTAAAGAAAAAAATTCTCCCAACTGAAGAAAGTAAAATCTCCTAAGATATGATAATGAAGAAAAATAAATTAGTCATATCATGGAGAAAATAAGTACCACAAAATGAACTCCAAAACAAGTACCACAAAAGAAGAAAACAAACCCCACAAGACGATAAAAATTAGGGGTGTTAAAAAAAATGGTATATTCGGTTTTTAGGGAAATCGAACCGATTCGAACCGGTCGGTTCGGTACAAAGCGTAAACGATTCGGTACCGGTACACGAAACCGGTACATACCGGGTTTTCGGTATCGTTTTCTGTAGATTGTTTGATTTGTTCGGTATATACCGAACCGAATCGGTTTACCGATTTATTAAATAATATTAAAAAATAAAATATCTGTTTCAAATTAGACTTTAGTCTTCATACTTCTTTGTTCCCAAACACGTTACCATCCATCTCGAAGTCTCTTCAGTCTTCAGTCGAACCCAGTCCTCTCTCCTCTACTCAGAGTCTCGAACAGTTGAACCCACTACCCAGTCCATCCATCTCGAAGTGAAGCTCCGATCAACCCCACCCCACCTCGACTCCGACTCTGACCTGGGAAGAGACGCCATAACCCAATGTCTCCGCTCCACCTCTCCCGTCGTCGTCGACCAGTCCGTTCGGGAGCTCTGCCACCTTGTGAAAGACTCTAAATTGGATGTCTCTCGCGGTTTACTAGAGCTCCAATCCGCCCTCGAAGGCTCCGATACGCGTTTTATTATCGCGTTCTTTAAAGGGCTATGGTTTCTTGTTAGATTAGGGTTCCAAAACAGCCCTTTTTCATTCTGATTTCATTATTTAGAAGTTCATCCGTTTGTTAAGGTGACAAAACTATACTTCTCTTTTTAAGTCAATTATCAATAGTATTGTTATCTAAAATTTGAATTTTGGGTGGGTGGCACATACTGTCTTGCAGAACAGAAGTTCAGTCAGAACTTGTGCAACAAGTGGTTTTATTTATGGTGCAGAATAAGAAACTTGATGTTTTATTATTTTGTTTTGATGTTATGTCCTATTTTGGAGAAGTATTATTTTGTATAATATTTATGTTATGTCATATTGAGGGTACATACATGAATTGAGGGTGTTTGGTGTACATGAATCATGAACAGCAGAACAGAATAGGTACACGAATGGGTTAATTTATTTCTTACACAACCGGTACAAACCATGTATAAACCGGTACCGAACCGGTAACGAACTGGGTATTCGGTTCGGGATACCGGTTTAATCGGTACCGGTATCGGTACATAAAATTAGGTACTTTCGGTATTCGGTACGGTTAGGTTCGGTTCGGGCCGGGCCGGTCCAGTTTTTTACCGATGAACACCCCAGTAAAAATTATTAGTGTAAGACCCCGAATTATTAATAATTGAAATTTAATTTCCTCTATTTATCATTTTGAAATAGTAAGGGTTGATTTGATTAATGTGGATAGTTATGAGTAAAATACGCAAATATTTCAAAATAAGCAAGTGGTTATAAAATATTCATTTTTGTCGGGGAATATTCGTTTGGTCGTCGAATATTCTTGCTATCGGGGAATATTCGTACGACGGCGCAGCCATGTGTGGGCCCCATAACGGAAAGCGATTGGATGAAGTAAACGACAAATATAAGTTGTTTATAAATAACGACGTAATTGTTACCGTTAATACTGTTAAAATACTCGGTGGTTAAAACATAGTAGCACACGGTATTGCACCAATTATTGATTTTTAAGTAAGAAGGCACTACTCAATAATGGTTACAGTAATTACTATTCAATATTTTATTTTATTGATTCAATAATTGCTGCATTGATATTTTACTGTTGTTTCAATAAATTGTCATTACACAGTATTTTCCATTATCGAAGCAATAATTCATATTATCTGAATAATATTATTAGATAATATTATTGGCAATGTCTAGAAAGTTCTGTCTAATTAGAGGTTTGGTCACCTAATTGCGCGCCAGTAAGGAGAAATTCTTATTGGAAAGCCCCCTCTTTCCTGGGAACTGCCTGGTTGTCAATATTGTGATTCTGTAATATTATTTGTGAATAATTAATTATTAATTCATATGATGAGAAAAATATTGATTTTATATGGATATAGATGGAGAAAATTTTTTAATGTGACAATTGTTGAAAATTAAAATTTTATCTTTTTCTGATAAAATGATTCATTTAAATATATTATTATATTTTAATAATATAATAATGATGATATTTTTACGATGAATGTGGGATATATGATTATATGTGGAGGAGGAGTATTTTTGTTACCAAAAATATTTAAAACATGTTAAACATGTCGGTGGACCCCATTTTTGACTGAAATTTGATTATAGCCTGTAAAATTGCCCGTTTGTGGATTTCGGTCAATTTCTGTTTGGAATTTAGAAAAACTTTCTTCTGCAAAGTTGTAGAGAATTGAATTTCCTATAAAAACACGCGAGATTCAAATTTTCGGATAAAAGGACTATTTATTATGAATTATTGAAGCTTCAGAGTTCTGAAATAATTGGATTTTGGAAGTTTAAATTATTTTAAATTAGAAAAACGTTTTTTAAAAGTTTTGTGAGTTGGTGGGCTAAGGTAAATGTGCTGAAATGAGGATTCAAATGATGCGTATGATAATTTAATAAATAATAATATTTTTATTAAATTTTCTACCTTGGTGTTCTAAACAATTTCCTATAAATAGGGTGCTTAGGTTAGAATTGAAAATTACACCAGAAACTGAAGTTTTCTCTCTCTATATTATCGAGCATATTCTTGTGAGTATTTTGAGTATACTTTGAGTATTGCTATACGGTGCAAGTTCAAGTCATAGCCTATATCCGGTGTTTCAACTAGAAGTACTGTCTTTCGAGGTAAGGGATGTTATTTTCTTCTCAAATGATATTATTTCTTCAATATCATTATGCTAAAATATTGGTTGGAACTTTTTGTCAAATTTGGAACTTTTTCATGTCGGGGTTACTATTTATGAGTTACTATTTACGAGTTACTATTCATGAGTTACTATTCATAAATTACTATTCACGAGTACTATTCACGTAACATGGTGATATTTTTGTGAAATTTTTATCTTTTGGTGTCGGAGTTACTATTCACGTATACGGCACTATTCACGTATACGGCACTATTCACGAATACGGCACTATTCACCGAAAAATGAAATTTCTTCTTTTTGTCCAAAATATCTATTCTGGACACTAGCTTTGATTATATCCATGTTTTGATCATTTTTGAATTTTACCCCACTCTGGTTATTTATGAAGTATTTTTGAATGGAAATTGTTTTAAGTACGAATCCTTAACACTTACTCTTTTGTTTCACTGGATTCGTTTTCTTTAAAATATTTTTCATCATCCTCAGTCCTAAATGATGATATTACTGAATATCTTTGGCCTGTAGTGCAAAGATGAATGATTTCTTAATGAATATATTTGGCCCGTAGTGCAAAGATGAACAGGTGTTGAGATGAACATGACCAACTGATTAATATCTTTGGCCCGTAGTGCAAAGATGAACAGGTGTTTAGATGAACATGACCGACTGATGAATATCTTTGGCCTGCAGTGCAAAGATGAATATTTGATTCCAGATATATATTGATTGATGTTACAGGGATAAAATATCGACGATGAACTTTTAAATTCATATATAGAAGATAGTAGTTTGCATTCTCTACTTAACTCTTCCAATGAATTATTATTTCCGCTGCGAAGATTGATTTAAAACTGGTTATCTATTGTATTCTATTAGATTTTTCCCTATTGGAGACTAACGATAATTTGTTGTATATTATCTTAGTCATAATATTCTTTACTGGGCTAGTTGAGCTCACCCTTTTCCTTGTTGTTCCATTTTTCTTCTCAGGAGGCGAGAATGTAGCGAGTACTAGTCGGGGTATGGAATGAAGGTTCTAGAGAGAGTTGTTTAGTAGTCCTCACCATTTTTGTAAAATAATGTATCAATAATTATGATGGGGATTTATTTGCGTGTGGATATTGTCTAGACGACAATATCTGTATTTAAACTCACAGTTTATATGTTGTAATAATAAAGTTGTAGTTATTTCTGTACCATGTATTTGGCGACTCAGAATGGGTTTGATGGAATGGACCTATTTCGGGGGCGTCACAGTTGGTATCAGAGTTTAGGGATATGATCTCTGGCGGAGATCGGGGAATAGTACTAGGAGGGGAGAGACGAGTAATCCTTCGCTAGTGTGTCCTACGTAAGCTTATTTGTTAGTTGGTCAGTATATAAGGATATTATGTGATATATTGATTTCCTTAATTAACCCTTGTTTTATGACAGTATTTGAGAATGTCGACTGAGAATATTAACTGTGGAGTAAATGAGACCGTGGAGACGCCTGTACTCACCAACGAGGAGAACGTGCAACATGCTGGCAATGTTCCTCCTGTGAACAACACCACTGAGCAGATGTTGAACGACGGGATGTTTAGGAGCTTTTTGCAGTTCATGCAAAATCAGACGAGGGAGACTCGTGTTCAGAATACGGGTGGAAATGATAGAAAAACGCGCGGCTTCTCACGGCCAAGCAGTTCAAAGAGTTGGGACCACCAGAATTTAAGGGAAAGCCGGATCCGATCATGGCGGAAACGTGGGTCAAGCAAATTATCAAGATATTCGATGTCTTGGGATGCATGGAGGAACAGAAGGTTCCATTCGCCACCTTTATGTTCTGTGGCGAGGCAGACTACTGGTGGGAGTCTGTGAAACAGACCCAGCCTGCCGCACCCAGCATGTCTTGGGAAACATTTCAGAAACTTTTCAACGAAAAATACTTTCCTGAAAGTATTCGCCATATGAAAGAGGTAGAGTTTATTAGACTAGAACAAAACAACATGACGGTGTCCCAATACGAGGCGAAGTTCGCAGAGTTATCCAGGTTTACACCTCATTTGGTGGAGAATGAGGAACGTATGACGCGGATGTTTCTGAGAGGTTTGAAACCCGACATACGTCAGTATCTCATTTCTCATAAATTTTCTCTCTATTCAGATGTTGTCAACATGGCTCAGTTGTTAGAGCGAGATAATGAGTACGTTCAATCGAGGGACCATAACTAGGATCATACCGAAGATAGCAGTCATCAGAATAAGGATAACCAGCGGAGAAAGAAGAATATGGACAAAGGCGGTAACCACTCTGGTGGTAATCGTGGCCATGAAAATAGAAGAAGCGAGTCGGGAGGAGATTTTAAAAAGAGGAAATTCAACAACGACCATGTGAAGACATCAGCGCCAGTAGCAACTGGTTCCAAGGGAGGAGAAAGACCACCGGTCGTATGTTACAAATGCGGGAAAGAGGGACATATCAGCCCAAACTGCCCACAACAGTTTAAGGTATGCTATAATTGTGGAAAAGAAGGACATATTGCTCGAGATTGTACGGTATCGAAACCCATTCTAGCAGAAATGGTGACTAAAAAGGATGTCCCAGAAAAGTCAAAGTCAACGGTTCCTGGAAGAGCGTTTGTTGTGACCGGTCAGAATGCAAGGAACCCGAACGAAGTTAGCACGGGTTAGTTAATTATAAATTCTTGCGAAGTTTATACCTTACTAGATACCAGTTCTACCCATTCTTTTATCTCTCTTACTTGCGCTCAAGGTTTGAACTTGACTACGGAGAAATTATACTTTGACCTATTTATGGAGACTCCGTTAGGAGAAACTTTCATTACATCCGTTGTTTAGAAATCTTGTTTGATTCAGGTTGGCACTATCACATTACCTGTTAACCTTATTTCTATAGAGATATTTGTTTTTGATGTGATTTTAAGGTTAACTACTCATCATGCCAAAATTGATTACTTTCGTAAGGTTGTTAGTTTTCATATTCCTAAGCAACCTGTTATTCGAATTCAAACGATCAAACCTTTGTAGTCAAACATTTTTATATCAAGCCATGCGGTCATTCGTTTATTACGGATATCAAGTTTTCTTAGTCCATGTTATGGATTTGAATAAAGACACATCAGATTTGAATAATATTCCTGTTGTTATTGATTTTTTCTGACGTATTTCCTGAAAAATTTCTTAGCTTACTCCCAAAGTGTGATATTGAATTTTTTATCGACTTTGAACCCGGTACAAAACTCATTTCTAAAATCTCATATCGAATGGCTCCAATTGAACTTCAGGAGTTAAAAATTCAACTATAGAATTTGGTACCTGAGCCTTTATCTAGTAACTTCCTTTGTGGAATACACCGAAGCCAGACTCTCCGTAGGGGATGCCATAGTAAACTGATAAGTGTCATTGTAACGTGCTATCCAAGGTTAGGATATGAGTCACAGTTGAGAACAACCTAGGTCGGTAATCAAAATACGTAGCTTTCTAGGCTTAGTTGGTTATTATCGGAGATTCATTGAAGGATATTCTCGAATTGTTATTCCATTAACGCAGCTGACTCGTAGAGATACAAAGTTCAAATGGAGCAAGGAATGTGGGAAGAGCTTCGAAGAACTCAAAGAGGAGACTCATTTCAGCACATATTTTGACAATACCGTCTTGGGAAAGCGAATGTGGTAGCTGACGTGTTGAGTAGAAGATCGTATACGAGTACGAGTACGATATTGTCAAAGACTCATTTCGTATAATTTACAAATAATAGAGATGGAGATGAAAACTCTAGGTACCCACGTGATGATATACGAGTATAATCGACTTTAATCGATAAAGTTAAAGTTGTTCAAGCTACACACCGGAGCTGATGAATTTGAAGAAGGAGGTGAAAGAAGTTGTTATTTCAAAAGCGAAAATTGATGAGGTGACGAAAGCTCAAACCTTCGATTTATTAATCCATTTAAAATTCTCGATCGAATAGGAATTGTGGCCTATAGACTCGTTTTACCGCCAAGTATGACGCGTGTTCAAAACGTTTTTCACGTATCGATGTTACGTAAATATGTAGACGACCCGAACCACGTCATTGAGTTAGAACCAGATGAGATAGTCGAAGACTTAACGTACGAGGAGGTACCTGTCAAGATTTTGGATAGGAAAGAACATGTCCTATGTACCGAGGTTATACCACAAGTTAAAGTTTTGTGGAAAAACCATGCTTTTGAGGAAATGACCTGGGAGTTGGAAACGGAAATGAAAGCGAGGTATTCTCATCTTTTTGAAATACCAGGTACGTACGTCAATTTCGATGAGGAAATTTCATAAGGAGGGGAGGTTGTAAGACCCCGAATTATTAATAATTGAAATTTAATTTCCTCTATTTATCATTTTGAAATAGTAAGGGTTGATTTGATTAATGTGGATAGTTATGGGTAAAATACGCAAATATTTCAAAATAAGCAAGTGGTTATAAAATATTCATTTTTGTCGGGGAATATTCGTTTGGTCGTCGAATATTCTTGCTATCGGGGAATATTCGTACGACGGCGCAGCCATGTGTGGGCCCCATAACGGAAAGCGATTGGATGAAGTAAACGACAAATATAAGTTGTTTATAAATAACGACGTAATTGTTACCGTTAATACTGTTAAAATACTCGGTGGTTAAAACATAGTAGCACACGGTATTGCACCAATTATTGATTTTTAAGTAAGAAGGCACTACTCAATAATGGTTACAGTAATTACTATTCAATATTTTATTTTATTGATTCAATAATTGCTGCATTGATATTTTACTGTTGTTTCAATAAATTGTCATTACACAGTATTTTCCATTATCGAAGCAATAATTCATATTATCTGAATAATATTATTAGATAATATTATTGGCAATGTCTAGAAAGTTCTGTCTAATGAGAGGTTTGGTCACCTAATTGCGCGCCAGTAAGGAGAAATTCTTATTGGAAAGCCCCCTCTTTCCTGGGAACTGCATGGTTGTCAATATTGTGATTCTATAATATTATTTGTGAATAATTAATTATTAATTCATATGATGAGAAAAATATTGATTTTATATGGATATAGATGGAGAAAATTTTTTAATGTGACAATTGTTGAAAATTAAAATTTTATCTTTTTCTGATAAAATGATTCATTTAAATATATTATTATATTTTAATAATATAATAATGATGATATTTTTACGATGAATGTGGGATATATGATTATATGTGGAGGAGGAGTATTTTTGTTACCAAAAATATTTAAAACATGTTAAACATGTCGGTGGACCCCATTTTTGACTGAAATTTGATTATAGCCTGTAAAATTGCCCGTTTGTGGATTTCGGTCAATTTCTGTTTGGAATTTAGAAAAACTTTCTTCTGCAAAGTTGTAGAGAATTGAATTTCCTATAAAAACTCGCGAGATTCGAATTTTCGGATAAAAGGACTATTTATTATGAATTATTGAAGCTTCAGAGTTCTGAAATAATTGGATTTTGGAAGTTTAAATTATTTTAAATTAGAAAAAACGTTTTTTAAAAGTTTTGTGAGTTGGCGGGCTAAGGTAAATGTGCTGAAATGAGGATTCAAATGATGCGTATGATAATTTAATAAATATTAATATTTTTATTAAATTTTCTACCTTGGTGTTCTAAACAATTTCCTATAAATAGGGTGCTTAGGTTAGAATTGAAAATCACACCAGAAACTGAAGTTTTCTCTCTCTATATTATCGAGCATATTCTTGTGAGTATTTTAAGTATACTTTGAGTATTGCTATACGGTGCAAGTTCAAGTCATAGCCTATATCCGGTGTTTCAACTAGAAGTACTGTCTTTCGAGGTAAGGGATGTTATTTTCTTCTCAAATGATATTATTTCTTCAATATCATTATGCTAAAATATTGGTTGGAACTTTTTGTCAAATTTGGAACTTTTTCATGTCGGGGTTACTATTCATGAGTTACTATTTACGAGATACTATTCATGAGTTACTATTCATAAATTACTATTCATGAGTACTATTCACGTAACATGGTGATATTTTTGTGAAATTTTTATCTTTTGGTGTCGGAGTTACTATTCACGTATACGGCACTATTCACGAATACGGCACTATTCACCGAAAAATGAAATTTCTTCTTTTTGTCCAAAATATCTATTCTGGACACTAGCTTTGATTATATCCATGTTTTGATCATTTTTGAATTTTACCCCACTCTGGTTATTTATGAAGTATTTTTGAATGGAAATTGTTTTAAGTACGAATCCTTAACACTTACTCTTTTGTTTCACTGGATTCGTTTTCTTTAAAATATTTTTCATCATCCTCAGTCCTAAATGATGATATTACTGAATATCTTTGGCCTGTAGTGCAAAGATGAATGATTTCTTAATGAATATATTTGGCCCGTATTGCAAAGATGAACAGGTATTGAGATGAACATGACCAACTGATTAATATCTTTGGCCCGTAGTGCAAAGATGAACAGGTGTTTAGATGAACATGACCGACTGATGAATATCTTTGGCCTGCAGTGCAAAGATGAATATTTGATTCCAGATATATATTGATTGATGTTACAAGGATAAAATATCGACGATGAACTTTTAAATTCATATATAGAAGATAGTAGTTTGCATTCTCTACTTAACTCTTCCAATGAATTATTATTTCCGCTGCGAAGATTGATTTAAAACTGGTTGTCTATTGTATTCTATTAGATTTTTTCCTGTTGGAGACCAACGATAATTTGTTGTATATTATCTTAGTCATAATATTCTTTATTGGGCTAGTTGAGCTCACCCTTTTCCTTGTTGTTCCATTTTTCTTCTCAAGAGGCGAGAATGTAGCGAGTACTAGTCGGGGTATGGAATGAAGGTTCTAGAGAGAGTTGTTTAGTAGTCCTCACCATTTTTGTAAAATAATGTATCAATAATTATGATGGGGATTTATTTGCGTGTGGATATTGTCTAGATGACAATATCTGTATTTAAACTCACAGTTTATATGTTGTAATAATAAAGTTGTAGTTATTTCTGTACCATGTATTTGGCGACTCATAATGGGTTGGATGGAATGGACCTATTTTGGGGGCGTCACAATTAGAGCGTAAGAAGAGAAATTTAAGAGAATCTAGCCAAAAGTAGGGGAGTTGTAACATCTCAATCCCACATTGAAAGATTTGAGAAAAATTTATTTGTGTACAAGAAATTAAATTACTAACAATAATACATTTAATCATGACCTTTTTGGGTGAGTTAAGAAGATACTGTTTGTTTGGATGAATTTGATTCGATTCAGACTTGACATTTGACCTGAGATTTGTTCTAGACTCGGGATTTAACTCGTGTTCTTTCATTTAGTATCAAAGTCCACTCTCGAAAACTCGGGTCGGGTCAAGATAATATGATAATAAAGAGAAAGAAATTAGTCATATCATGAACAAAACAAAATACAATAAAAGAAGAAAACAAATTCCACAAAAAAGAAAAAATTATGAGTAAAATACATTTGCACCGCCTTTAGATAATCATAATAACACTTATCACCCCTCTAGTTTTTCAATTAACAGTTAGTGCCCCTCTAGTCTATAATATGTAACATTCACTACTTCTAGTGTGGTTGACTAATTAATATCCAAAAATATTTTTAATATAATGTCTAATACACTCTTCAAGTTATAATGTTTAATATATGCACTAAATATAAATTTGTATATTATAATTTTTACTTAACTTGATCTATTTAATTAAATTATGAACTTATGCAATAAATAACATAAATATTAAATAATAATAAATATTAATTTATCAGGAAAATAAAGTCATACATTTTTGCTAATTAAATTTCTCGAAGATTAAAATTTATGAAATATACATTCAAATATTTTTTTAATTAAAAAGTAAAATTTAAATAGCCATAATATTACAAATTAACGCAAAAAAAATTATAATTATTTTTTCCAAATATTAAAATGTATGTTAAAAAAACTTATTATTACAGAACGAATCTTATTATTCATATAAAAAGTATTAAAAAAATTATATTAATTATTTTTCTCAAATATTAAACTAAACATAAGTCACATTGGGCATAATTATTTACAGTAAAAATGACAAATTTTGTTACTAAAAAAAAAAAGAAAATATATATTAAGAGAAAAATCTTTTTACAAGATAGAGATAGTAATAAATATTATTATATTTTTTATTCATTATTGCACAAACAACATCAACTATGTACTAAAAATGTAATCAAAATCATAAGCATCTTAAATTTTGACATATACTCAAGAAAATTTAACGTATAAATATCATAATATGAAACTAAGAATTCAAATAATAATTTTTGTTGTTTAACACCAAAAACTAAAATATCAACATACTCAATCACTCTAACTCCATTAATAATTTAGTTTGAAATTTTTAATTTTTGTTTCACTTATCCAAAAATATGTGTTAATTAAACTAAATTATTTGAATGAAATAGTTTTAATTATAAGTAAACCTATAATTAAAATGTATTGTATTAAAAATAATAATTAAATATATATAGATGTGACGCCCCCAAAATTAGGTATACATCACTCATTTTGAGTCGCCAGATACATGGTACAAAATTCAAATACAACTTCATTTATACAACTGTTGAATCGTCGTATAAAATATGATCACAGTTAATTGTGAGTTTTAATTTGTTGTATGTAACTCTCATGGTGCCTCGACCACAACCTTACAATGATACTTTACATAAAAGTATAGTCAAAAACTGTTTTAAAAATTAAAATCTTTGGAAAGTGCTCAAGGAAACCTTCGTACATGGGAGACCATGCGTCTAGGTTATAATAGATATCATATGTTCACATAATTATCCTTGGTTGACCCAATAGAGCCCAAAGAAAAATGAGAAGATTACTATCATCTTCTTTCCAATGGTGAGTTTTCTCTTGACATATAACTATCTCCACTGTCTCCAAGTGAATATTATGTTTTAAATAAACTCCAAGATCATATAGGTAGTGCCCATAAATATATTCAGCAAGTGGATGCGCACAACCTTGTCTTATGATAACACGAGGTTGTATGTCATTAGACATCTTGTATAATAGTGGCAAAATACCATTCCAAAGTTGGGTTCGTCTCACCCTATTTGATTCACCAAATATAACTACTAAATGATGTATAGAATACAACACACTTTTCTATACTATTTAGGGAGAACCTTTACAGCTAGAGACCACTGTTCTATTCCCCTATTATCCCCGCTCGACCCGGCAACACTCTTACGGCAACACTCTTATTACCTGAAAGGAATTGTGAAGCAGAAAGAGTGAGCACGACTAGCCCAGTAAAGAATATCATGACTAAAGATAATTAAATTATCAATAGTTTTCATCAATAATAAATCAGAGATTTGGAACATATAGTAGATGATAAAACTTTTCAATCATAGTTACAGCGGAATGAGCAATCCATTAGAAGACTCAAATAGACCATAATGTCTATTATCTTCTCCATGTTAAAAGTCCACCAATAGTGTTTTATCCCTGTAACATCAATCAACAATTCATGTCCACAATCATATGAATAACTCATAATCATAATTTTGATTCTGAATTCCTTTTCGCACCCAGGACGAAGATAATTTTCATCACATATCTTCACCTGAAACATCAAAAATCATGATTATACCAAATCACAATTAATGTTCGTAATCATTAAATCATATTTGTACTACGGTCAAAGATATTCATTATTATCACATCCATGAATTAATATTTCATTGTTGAGACTCAGCTCAATAAATAATCCACATCATCGAATCATCCATACACCACAGGCCAAGGATATTCTTTAGTATCATGACCACGAATTATTCATGCACTACGGGCCAAAGATAATCGTGTTTTCATCAACGGTCCTGATCATGCCATAAAACAATTCATCTTTGCACTCTTGGCCGAAGAGAATCCATAGTCATAATCATACTAAAAACTGTCCATCAATGCACTACGGGCCAATGAGGACTTTTTTATTAGTATCACAACCACAAATTATCCATGCACTACGGGCCAAAGATAATCGTGTTTTTATCAACGGTCCTGATCATGCTATAAAATAATTCATCTTTGCACCCTTGGCCGAAAAGAATCCATAGCCATAAGTATACCAAAAATTGTCCATCAATGCACTACGGGTCAATGAGTATTTTTTCCACATCATTTGTAACATTACGGTCATGATTATACCGAATAATTCCTGGTCATAATCATACCAAGTCCATCTATGCACTACAAGCCACAGATGACTTTCAACATAATATAAATATGAGGACGATGACAATATTATAAGCATTAATCAAACTAAATCAAGGATAAATATTAAAGACTTTAAATTTATCAAGACATTATCAATCACTTAATAAAATCATAATCTTATACTGTTAATATTATAACAATATTTTAATCACTTCTTAAACTTATAAACAATTACATTTAATTGTTTACACTTTTCCAAATACTGCATTTAATCATTCAAAAATGTTATACTTATAAGATTTCAACACCAATAATCAAATTACTAATCAAAAATTTGCATATACCTTATATAGGATTTCCAAGCCATAAAATCCTATTTACCAATTCTTCAACTCCACATAACATATTTAACTCATATGTTCGTAGCTAAACTATTTTCATGAAAAATGTCAAATCAGTCCCAAAAATTATTCTTTTATGAGATTTAGCATAATATAGTCTCATATTGAATATATATTTTTCTCAGAATTTTTAAAATTTTATTTACTATTTTTCATATGGCTAAAACTGCCGAATATTTAGATATTTATCATAAATTATATTTTTGTCCAAAAATTTCGAAATTTACAGGGTATACTCCTGTTATATACATGTACTTCCAATAAAAATTTCACTAATTTTGGAGTTAACTACAAGGAGTTATAAGGGTTTACTTTTAAAATAGTCTTTTCTCATAAAATCCATAACTCTTAATCTATACATCCAAAAATTGATATTTTTGGACACAATCTAGAAAACTCAACAAATTATCATTTTAAATTTTTCCAGAATTTTTGAGGGTCTAAAAAATTACGAATCTGCCCCTGGCAGAAACCCCTTTTTAATAAAAATATTATTCGTATGAATACGAAAGATCATTCACCATGCATGTGATAATCCACATAGATAAGTTATTCCAACAGAATAATAAAGAATGAAATAACAGAAGGATTCACCATGCGTGCGATAGACTGCACCGACAAGTTATTCCCAACCGAACAATAAATAATGGAACTAGGACCGGCGTAAAAG